>JAFVLL020038356.1:0-22214 GCA_021397915.2 Tor tambroides | reverse complement strand
TATCTCGAAATAACGAGTTAGTATCTCGAAATAACGAGATAGTATCTCGAAATAACGAGTTATTATCTCGAAATAACGAGATAGTATCTCGAAATAAGGAGATAAGTTTTCTTTTTTTTTTCCTCACCATGCGGTTCAGGGCTTCCGTAGTTTTGCCTCTACGATTTCATATTTAAAATAGTGTGTTATTAAAATCTTCTGTTGTTGTCTGAACAGAAAAAAATACAAACCCATATGCATTTTGAAGTTCAGTTTTAAAATTAAAAAAAAAAATGTTTTTAAAAGTCTTCTGCATTTATTTGATAAAAAAAATTGAGTAAAAACAGTAATATTTCAATTACTACAAAACTTTTTTTCTATTGTACAATATTTTATAAATGTAATTTATTCCTGTGAATATAGAGAATAAATTAAATTACAGTTTACTTGATCAATAATTATAATTCTTGTTAAATAAAATATTAATTTGTATGAATGGATGAATAGATAAATACATAAACCAATGAATTAATCTTACTGACTCCAGATTTTAAACAAAATGGTACATTATATGAAGTATACATATTGTCTGGAAATGTGTTGAAATACAAATTTTGTCATTTTTGACAAAAAAAAAAAGTTTTTGTTTTATTGTCCATGATGTGAAATTCATAGGTTTGTTTAGAAAAGTAATAGCTGTCTCTCCTCAAGAAGCCACGATTCATGTACAGCAGGTTGGCTTACACACCAAAATGTAATACTTATTGTATTAAAAAACGAACAGTAAAGCACTGCAAATTAAGGCAAAAAGATTTTCTGCATGAAAAAGCAAATAACTCATTTAAGGTGTTTATGATAAAAAGATTCAGAGTTCAGGAGGGACTTTGGTTCTTTGGGCTAACCAGAGCTAGTTGTCATTCAGCGGCTGATGCTAGTGATGGGCTTGCACTAATTAATGAGGGCTTGTGTGTGGGTCTCTCTCAAAGGAATCGCCTAATGAAAGAGACTCCTGCTGTATTGCCCATTTACCCAAGAACAAGCGCAGCAGTGTAGAGATCCCATCTCTGGCTGTGTAGCTCTAGCAGCTGTCAATCAAACTAAAGCCTCCTGGTGCCTGGGAGGCGCAGATTCCATCGCTAAAGGCACACGGACTCATGTGCTGTAAGCGTGGAAAGCATGCTTAATGCAAATACAGGCAAATCTAGATGCTGAGAATGCAAATTTAAAGTTGTATAATGGCAAACCTTTGTTTAAAACCTCATTTATTTCATGTCATTGAATATTAATGTATTAAAGAGAGAGAGAAAAAAAAAAAACTTATGTACTCACCATTGAAGACCCTTTTTCTGTTGCTTGTGCCCAAGGTCTGGAGGTCTGTAATAATCTTTCCTTCTGATCAACACATGAATGCACAGTGATATGAGAACGATGAGAACATTTATGAACACACTTCAGTGAACACACTTCAGTTTTGATGGCTCACTGCATGTCTACATGGCTAGTTCAGTGACATATATTTCATAGACAGATCACATGCACTGACACACTGAGCCATGATGCTTATGTAGGCAACATGAGTCAAACATTTATAATTTATGTTTTCTATTTACTGTTCTATGATTAAAATGGAATATACATAGACCATAAATAAGAAAATCAATAAATATGGAAACCAAAAGGAAAACCAAATCTATTTATAAAAATATTATTATTATTATTATTATTATTATTATTATTATTATTATTATTATTAATATTATTCCATATGTGCTTTAAGGTCTGATTTAAAATTTCTGATCATTTATGTTACCAAAAATACAGTAAAAACAGTAATATTGTGAAAATATTATTGCAATTTAAACCAAGTCCTTTAAAAGAAGTCTGTAGCCACCAATTCAAATGATGCACAAACCTCATATGGTTTTGTGATCCACAAATGTTTAAAACAGATATTTTAATCATATGTACTGTCAATTGCAAGTGCTGTCAATTGATTAAAAAAAAAAAAAAAAAAAAAAAAAACTAATTAATCACACATTTTTTTCCCCACATTCATTCCCACAATCACACATTAATTAATCCAATTTTACATTAATGTTTTTAAATATACTTTTATATTGCAGTATTTTTCACTTGCAATCTTTATATATCTTTATATATAAACATGATAAAGGCAGTGTATATATATATTTTATATTTGCTTCATGCTTTTTTTTTTTTGAAGGTGAGTATCACTGATACCGATGCTAATACCGATGTCTCTATTAAATTGCCCCCCCTCCCCCTAATATTAACCAATGAATACAGCCATAATACATAACAGTATAATTGAAAGTTATCAATTTTAACATTTATTACACTTTAAAAAATAACAACTTCATAAATTAACTTAAAACAAATCTTCACATAAACCCACTATAATAAATGTCACTCTACTAATGAGCTGACGAGTTGAATCGGGTGTGTTAGATGAGGGAGACAGTGCTGGGCTTCTGCGGGGACAGTTTTGAAAACCACTGCATTTCAGACACGTTCTTAAATGTGACTCATATATAACAAATACTTTTATGCATGCACAGTTTTAAGGCAGCGTTAGTTGCCTTTTTTTGGTAACTTCATGACTTAACTGATGACATAACTACGACATTGCATGCTCCTAGTTTCTTTTGCCTGATAATATGAAACGATATACAGTGTGGATCACTTCATTTGTGCGTGCAATTGAAGAGCACGTGCTACGAGCACAGTATAATGGCTGACAGGACAGGAAAATGTGTTTTTACTGACACATGGACTGACCACATCTCATTTGACCACAGTTAAGTGTGCATCTGAAAAGTCTACCAAATGATGTGCTCATAGAGATGTAATGTGTCTAAATAAATGCAATTCTTGTCAAGAAAAAAGAGACAGAAGCAGCAGTTGTGAGTGAGGTGGCCAATCCTAGCTCCGCCCCTGCGTTAACTGAGTTAAATATTTTTAACGCAAATTTTGACAGCACTTATGTGTGTGTATATTGTATTTCTGTATGTATCTCAAATGCATTTACTTAACAAGTCAGTTCAGTTAAACAGAATCTGTGATTGGAAGGACTTGCTAAATGAACCAAGAGTGAACCTGTCATGAATTGACTTTAAAGACATCAGTAGCAGGGAGGAAGAGGAGATGGCCTGAGGGAAAGAAAATACGCAGAACAGAGAGAATGAAAGAGATGGAAAAAGACAAGCAGGCAGAGAAGACGACTGCAGTCCCCAAGCTCTCTCTTCCTCTGAATTCTTCCATCTCTCAGTTCAACAGCCAGTACCCACCGAATCTGGCTCTGACTGATTGCAAATGTTTTTGTTGTGTTAAGCTAATTGATTGGCCACTGGTCAGCGTAACCATAGCGATAAAACAAGAGGGACTGCTTTGACATTGAGCTGGATGCTCTACTGAAAAAAAATACACCTCAAACCTGCGCATATTATTAAAATAATCCTTGGACTTTGTCTGCATGTTAAGTCACATCTGCACCAAGCTTATCTGCCGTTCCAGCCATGTTGAGTCAGACCCTGAAGAGTAATCCATTTAAGTGTTTCCAGAAATTTTCTTTTAAATTCCTCCTTAGCCCCACTTGTTCTTCATCAAACTGCTATTCCTTAAAGCGACGCTATTTTCTCCCATTGAGCACTGCCTTCTATCAACAAAAAAATGTCAAATGACAGAACAAATGATTTAAATTAGTAAGTTTCCATTTCTAATACATGCATGTACAAATAAGCTACACTGACATTTACACTGCCAATTGATGTTTTCTTTAATATTTAGTGCAGACAGAATATTAAATGTGTGCAAAAAAAAAAAAAAACATTACCAGATCTGTAAACTATCTATCAATTCTTTATTCTGATTGTTTTCCTCAAAAATAAAATAAAATAAAATGTAAACCAAGAAGCATGTGTCAACCAAGAAACTGCTATTGAGATGAATGGGAATTACAACAGCTAGCTTTCTTCAGATAATATATCTGTGGTTTAAAAACAATCATGTTTAACCCAATTCCATTTGGTCACCTTTATTTCCTTAGTGAAAACAGCATGTTGAAGTGAATCTATTTCATTTCTATTTGTCCTAGCTCTGGTTCCAATGACTGTCATTAGACTGTCAAGTGTGCGAATAGCAGAGATCAGTTTGAAGTAGCTCTCCTGTGGAGAAGGCGGGCAGAAATCCAGCGCTGGCTCACGGTCCAAACAATCACTGTGACTAAATACTGTAGTTTAGTCAATGAGCTTGTGAGTGCAAAGCTTAGAGAGTGGCCAGTGGAGACTTTTACAAGGTCCTGAATAATTTAAAGAATCATTGATGCCTGCTGTTGTTTAAACAAGATGGGTGGTAACCCTATTATGACGTGTCAGTTTTAATGTTAATGTTTATATACATAAATCTACAGAAGGCAAAATAGTGTCATTATTTTACTTAATTTAGTTAGCCTAAATAGCAGTGTTGGGATTGCAAAGTTTATTTTAATTTACTAAATGTCAATGTTGCAAGTTCATCAATTATGAAACAAATTAAGATCAGCTAAAGCAGCTCTACAGAATGCAAGTGTCATTATTCAGCTCAAATCATTTAAAGTTTTGTTCTTATTTGATAATGTTGTTGCAGTCAAAATTATAATATTACCATTACTGATTCCAAATTACATGATAAAAATCATAGTCAGTACTGTAATCTATAACATTACACTTTTTAAGTAATGTAATCAAACTACTTTTTGATTACTTTTAGATTACTTGTGACTTAACTTGTTTATCGCATTCATTTAAATAGGATAATATTGTACCATATATTGATATAAAAACACAAAGAAATGAAATAAATAAATAAATAAAAATAAAATAAAAATGAAAATATTTTCCATTGGTTGTTATTAACAACAAGTGCACTAAGGATTCTTAAACTGGGGTTCATGAAGGAACTGTAGGGGGTTTGTGAGTTTAACAGAAAAGCTAATGATTAATTAAATCATAAAATATAAAATTAATATCATTTTAAAATAATAAAAATAAAACATTAAGAAGATTATTTTTATTTATTTATTTTTATTTATTTATTTATTTAACCTGAATGTTTTGTGACCATTAACCAATGACAGAGAACCGTGAACATGCAAATGTGTTATTTAACTTATTATAGGAAAATATCATGGGGTACTTCAAACAAATATACGGGTTTAGCTGACATGAAGAAAAAAAAATGTTTGGGAACCCTTCCATTACATGTAAACAAAAATAACCAAAAAATAAGTATGTGTAATCAGACTATCAGACTACAGTTACTTTTTTATCGATTACATAATTACATTTTAATCACACAATTCTTTGTCTTTGGAAGGCATATTCATATCATTTGGAAATTCATATTTGTGCATTTGAATCACAAAAGCCTTCCAAAGACACAGGCTGGTGTGATTTAAAATGTAATCATATAATCAATAAAAAAAGTAACTGTAGTCTGATTACAAGTACTTGTAATCAGATTACATGTAATCAGTTCCTACCCAGCACTGGTGGCCCATTATAGCAGATAGGGGAGCTCAATAAGAGACGTTAATTGATTTAACAGGTTAGAGGCAACACAATTATCTGTGCTTCAGAAATTTGAAGTGCTTTCCATATTTTCCAGATCCAAACAGAGGCCCTGCTGTCTGTGCATAACAGGCTGCTTTCCGCCCCGCTGTGACTAACAAATCAACACCGTGTGAATGCTCTTTGCTCTCAGTGGGAGAATGTGAACTCTCTCCACAGGCCTGTTTCTGCCCTCGTTTAATGACCATGTCTGAAGACCTGACACAGAGAGGTGAGCACATGGCATTTGTCATCGTTACCTGCGTAATATCAGAATGACTCCAGCGAAAAAGAGGACACAGATAAAACAAAAAGTATGAGGACCTTCATAAACACTGTCCAATGTGCATGAGTCTTTGTCATGGGTCACCAAACTTGATCCTGGAGGGCCGGTGTCCTACACAGTTTAGCTCCAACTTGCCTCAACAAACCAGTCTGGAAATGTCAAGTACCTAGTAAGACCTTGATTAGCTGGTTCAGGTGTGTTTGATTAGGGTTGGAGCTAAACCGCAGGAAACCGGCCCTCCAAGACCGCATCTGATGACCCCTGGTCTTTGTAATCCTGTCGCTGTAATCCAGTGACTTTGCAAATGCTTTACTTAGATCACACATAATATAGGTTTAATGACTTTTACTTTTTAAAATGTTACCCTGCATAAGCCTTTGGGTTCAGTCTAGGTGGCAAAACATTTCACCAAAATACACACTCTGGAAAGTAAATCCACATAAGTTAGCATGAGACTATCGTGATGAAATCACTTGCTAACCATTTCTGAAAAAAAAAAAATAATGCTTTAAACCAGTAACATTCCACACTTTTTACTTAACAAACAATATGTTTTAAGACTTTTACTTTGAAAAATATTACCCTGCCTGTCTGTTTGTGAAGTGGGCTCTTACAGTTCTTCACTTCAGTCAGTCCTTGATATCGGGTCTCCATTAAGACCCCAAAAGCAATCCCACTGGTTCAAAAAGACCTTAAAATGGGATTCACTTTAACGTCTGATTAATTCCTATAATGTCTGTCTTAGTTATATTACATACTAATATACAGATGCAGATTCCCTGTCTCAAGTCCTTTGCTTATGCCTCGGTCCCCTCCATACAGACCCGTAGGCAGTTTATCATTAGAGAGCAGCCAAGAGATCTCGTTCCCATTTGGTTTTGCTAGCATGAACAATCTGCGTCCTCCAAACGTCTCCCTCAGGAACCCGTAACTGTGAAGTGCAGATTCACGCTAGCTTGATGGAGAAATGCCCCCTAAACATAACATTAAGCATCGTGATAGAAGAAACACTTTACTGAATGAATCAAATTGCCTGAAACATAATTAAATGTATTTTTATGTATGCAACAAAAACATTTGTATTGTATTTTATACACAAATACAAGGTTTTTAATAAATAAATTGAAGGTTTTAACATTTTGAAATTTGTTTGAATAAGGCGCATTTAAAGAGGTCTAAAATACATCAAATTTGCACATATGATTTTCATTAGCATAACTGCACTGTGGAAAATTAATATTTAATTCATTTACTCCCCCCCCCCCTTCAAATCTCTTTAAAATTTAATGTAATATAATTTATATAATTTAATATAATATATTTTAAAATTTAATATATAAAGCTAAACATTTAGACACAGCTGAAACTAAAGACTTTATCAACGTGAAATCCTCATATAATCATTCGTAATGATTGGGTTGCATTTTGAATGCCTGTCTGAATTAAGCGCGCTTTTGTTAATTCACACATCTAGATGCTAATAACTCCATTGCACACTATGAATTACATGCTGCAAAACAGAAAACAGCATCATCATTAAGAGTCTTTCAGTCCATTCACATTAACAGTGAAAAGCTGACAGCATTTGTAGAGAATAGAAGCAAATGGAATCAGTGTGCCAGGGGCGTCAGAACGCAGCCTCACTCTTTCATTTTCATTTATTACTCATTTGCCACGAGCAGACCAGAGCAAAGCAACTGAGAACAAACATCCCGCGGCCAGTTTTGATAATTGATAATTACTAAATATTTGTCAATATTATGTTTTCAGAGTATTCCATTAGCAGCACAACTATCACAGAAGTAATAGAGTGGTCTGCAGACATCAGGAACGCGGTAAACATTTCAAAAGGTTTATATTGTAGGAAAACCAACAGCCATCCATTGAATTTCCATAAAACAGTCTTTTTTTACTGTAATCTTTTTCTTATCATCATGCCATTCAAACCTGCATTTCTGACTTTCCTCATAAAAACATATTGACCAGAGGCTGTCAAGGACAATAATGCACCATTAAAGCTGAAAAGCAAATCTATCAAATTTCATTCACATTTCTCCATATTTAAACTTGCTGCTAAAGTTGTGGTGAATAAAGCTGGCAGAAGTGAAGAAAAATACCAGTGTGAGCATTTTTACAAAGTAAACTCTTTTGTGCTGCATGAAAGAAAGTCACATGGGTTCAAAATGTTCATTTTAGGAGAACTATTCCTTTAACAAAGTTGCACTGACCCTAGACTTAAACCTATTGTTTGCTAAGTTTTCCAGTTTTTTAATCCTATCCTGTATCACATTTGATACACTAATCTCTAAGGCCTCTTAATGACCAAACATGACCAGAATTTTGCTGAAAAACCTGTTGTACACAATCTACTACATGCCTTATGCTGTCTGATTGGTAGTGTATACTTTTAAGCAAGTAAAAGTCATTTTAGTATAATTCTAAATACTCATTTCAGGTTGTTGCATTTTATTTTATTTTTTTTTTTTTTTTGCTTTGAAATGTACAATGTTTTAAGTAAACTTTTGTTAATAATGTTTTTACTTTTTTTTTTTTTTAATAATTTAGAATTTTTGTTAATAATAACTATTGTTAATATTTCAAGATGAACATTTACTGGACAGAAGCGACTTTAGTTTATTTGATTATAGCCTACATACTTTTTTTTTTTTTTTTTTTTTTAGAAAAATCATGTTAATCAAATATGATCAACAGGCTTTTGAGGGACGTTTATTTTTTTCATATCTTAATCATTTTATTGCAATGCATTATGTTCTGATCACCACAATTAATTAAGTATAAAACTTGTTTTGAGCATAAAACTTAGCATTTATATATAATTTTATTGGAAGATATGGAGTGGCAACTGATATGTGAATGCATTTTATGTAAGTAGTCTGCTTTACTGTTATAAACATCTCCTTGATTTATATCACAAGCTATCAGAATTGCATTACATTTTTATATGAACCATAAAATCCTAATGTATCAAATATGATAGTCAACCCCCCCCCCCCCCCACACACACACACACAACATGTTGCTATGTTAAAAGAAAAACTAGACTCAGCAATGCACAATGCGTAAAGTACTTTCACTTTACACTCTTTCCATCAGGACACTCACAGTTGGTCTGGACACTCTGATGATTTGGTATTGTAATTCACTTTGCAATCAAAGCATAAAGTGGCAGTTAGGAGGGGCCACTGTGACTGATTGCCAATGTTAAAGGTGAAAAAAGGATTGCTGTACATCAGATTGGAGTTATAATGGAATATTGTATAGGCTATTGGATGAGGGGAAGCAGGGTCTGGGATTCAGAACACACATTTCAGCTTAATGAGGCTTTGAAACCGGTTGGCTTCAATGTCACCCTCATTTGTCCCACTCAGGCCACCAGAGCATGAAATGTTGCCTTTCACCGTGATTGCCATCGGCTATTGCCCCTACCATAAAGAAGGTGCATCACGCAATACGATGGGGGCCAGTTGTGCTAAACCTCGCATTACCTTTGTATTTCATAAACACGATAGGAAGCATCAGCTCTAGTGGGTTTGATGGGAGAAAAGACCAAATTAATGCATGACATGACTCTTCTTAATGCTTTGCCGAGCACTAAACACAAATCTCTGTGGTCCACTTGCAAAAAAAAAAAAAGACACAACATCCATCACAGCTAGAAACTAAATGAAACAAGAATGTTCTTCAAAATTGCAAACGCAAGAGATAACCGTTCCTCAGCATTAGAAACCCGGCTGTACGTTTGCCCCAGACAATCGTAAAGCACTATATGAGAATGGTACAGATGCCCAAAAGTATTGTGTAATGATAAAGTACGGCCATCTCTCTCCACTTTAAATCACAGCGAGCTGCCCATCTGAGTTTTGAGGTGCTGTAGTTGCATAACCACCCATAAAAGAGTTTACAGCACAGGCCAAAGAGCATTGAAGCTACTCGGCGGATAAATAAATCTTCACAATATGTGGGCCGCAGTCATATTCTGAACCAGACCTCTCTAATAGGATTCATGTAATCTGATTAGGTAATAATGATCAATGAGGTTTCACAGCATTGATGAGGCAATAAACGATGAGAAATCCATTAACATCAGGTAAATATATTATTATTTCTGTGAAAAGCATTTCATTTTGGAAGATTAGTATCTATTAGCTTTCAAAAATCTCAATGCTGCTTTGGCACAAAGGATGCTGGATGGGTTCTATTGTTGTCTAGGAAGTCTGTAGTTGTCATTGGACAAAGTAGAGGTGCCATTTTTAATCAATAGCAAAGCTAAAATTCAACTGAACAAAAGGCTGTTTTGTCATTTATATGACAGTAAAACAGATCGACTAATTGTTCTCCAGCTGCAGATGTCTAAAGTTGTCCAGATATGAAAGGAAATATTGGTTCAATTCAAGTTAAGCTCATTGACGATAAAAAAATAATAATAAAAAAATTCTACTAAATTATAAAATAATCAAAATAAATATATAAATAAATAAATACTTTACAGTTTAGTACAGTTAAAAAGGCACATTTTTAAGCACATAGGATTATTTAAAAGTAGAAATGTTACAGGCTGGACTACTGTTTTAGTTTATTTTAGTTTATTGCATTGTAAAATTATAAATAAAATAAACATTACTGGACTACATTTTACAAAAATAATAATGATAATAATAATATTTCAGTTTTTTTTGTTTTTTTTTTTACTTCAGTATTTTAGTGTGTTACTTGGAATTAAACTAACTTTAATACAATGCTGTGTGTGTGTGTGTGTGTGTGTGTGTGTGTGTGTGTGTATAGAGAGAGCTTAATTTCTAATGAACCACCAACTTTGGTTTTAATAACTCCACAAAGTGAGATAAAGATTTCACATAATCATCAAAACCAAAATGAAAACGGCAGCCACTGCTGTTTTGTAGCCATTGAGCACATGGCTCATCTGCCATCAGCAAAGGATAAGGAAAGGGATAAGGATGTCTTTTGTTTCAAAAAGCAGACTTTTAGGACCCCACAAAACAGTCTGAGAGCCAATAATAGGGCATCATTGAAGAGGTGGGAACTATAAGGTTTACTTTCCCTTTTAGGTGCCTAATTCAAGGTGTTGTAAATCCTGACATTTTGTCCCATTTAGTTACACTGACTGTGAATCTTTGAGCGAAAACCTCTCCTGATGGAGTAAACGCTTACTCAGGGGGATCGTGACTGTAGAGAAAGAGGAAAAAATGCACTAGATGATGTATAAGATGTTTCATTGTCTGTCTGCTAAGCAGCTTCCTAACTGAAATACAGCATCTTAAGTGATTGATTTAAGATGCACATTTGATTCCAGTGCAGTTTGACATCATAACTGTTCACTAGCCATAAATTCTGATCCACATAAAATCTGCTTATTCTGGTCAACTATGGCATGTAAAAATAGCAATAACAGTTTGTGTTGTTTTTAGATGCAATTTAGGGCAGGCTAAATCTGAAATAGCAATGAAAAACTCATTGGCACAGCAGTCTCTGCAAATGCTTCCACAAAAAAAGACAGATGACCATAATAAATCACATTGCACTTCTGTTTGTGAGATTAGTTTGCTGGTTTTTCTACTAAGATCAAAAGACAAAACAGTATTTTTTCAAAGATCTGAAGCCAGTTTAAGGAAAAATTTGGCAAATTCCGTGTTTAGTGTTCCTTCCTCACAAGTGCTCACTCTGGTAGCATTTAAACCTTTTTTTTTTTTAACTAATAAAAATCTTGAATGATGTTGCTGTCAAGCAATCTGACTGGAGTGTGCAAATTTTCATAAATGATTTCTAGTGTTTATGTATAAATCAATCAGTGAACAGATGATCTGTGAACATGGAGTCTGACACTCAGACTTACAGACACATGTAATGTTGCAAAATATTTTATAAGTCAGTTTAATTAGAATTAATCATTTTACAACAGGGCTTGAGGAATCCTTTTTCTGAAAGAAAAAAATAAGCCAAAAACTGAAACTGAAACGGAAAAGTATTGGGGAAAAAACTAAAGAAATGAGAAAAACAAAACAAACAACAAAAAAAACGTCATCCACTTCATGTGAATTAACCCAAACTGAACCTAATGATGATTTAGCACCAGAATAGTGTGTTTCAGCTAAAGCTGCTGTAAGTTTGGACTTTCAGGCTGGAAATAGATGAGTGTATCAGACTGCCTGATCACACAAAGATCTGCAAAGAGTCTCTGAGGAGTCCTGAAAAGACAGAATCAAAAGATCCTGCAGGGAAGAGTTCTGGGAAAGCACAATCAAACACGGCTCTCACTGAAATGGAAGAGGCTGCCACTATTTGACCAGCCCGGAAGGTGCAATTCACCCACTTTATAACACACACTCGGTCTCACCCGCTCCTACAAACACAGCGACACATCCCACAAACCTTTTGAAGTAAGTGTCAGCAGAAAGTGATGCTTTCACAAAGCCTAAGCTCATCGAGGGAATTTCTGAGAGTAGAGGCTTTTTTTCACCTTTTTTTTCAGGTCAACCTCTTCCTCTTTATCCCTCCATCTAGTTTTTCGTGGATTTTGTGGATATCCTATCAACAGAGGAAGGCTTCAGGGGTTTAAGCCCTGAATTTGTATATATATATATATATATATATATATATATATATATATATATATACAGTGTATATATATATATATATATATATATATATATATATATGATTGCCTTTACCACTAAGCTTCATTCCTAGTAATTCGTCACTAAACAGATTTAATTCTGCTATCTTCTTCAGATGTAGTCTTTTTAAGATTATCATATAAGTCTAATGCATACTGCAATTTATTCAGCATGAAAGCTTGTTAAATTACACTATGCTGTTGCATTCTGTTTTGAGGACAAATAAACAATTATATTTTATTACATCAATTCAACCCAAAAATATTAAAAACAGTCCTTATTAATCACAAGAACACAGTTAAATGTCATACATGGGTTTTTTGTTAGTGTCCCAAGAGATTAACCAAAAAGTGGCCCAATTTGCTTGATATCACCTTAATTTATATATTTTTGCCTTTGATATTTGTATTGTGCGTGTTGTACCTAACAGAGCGGCATCTAATACCTTACTGGTTACTTAATATTAGTAAACTTACCAAAAAGTGTCAACATTTTGTTTTTTTCAAAACATTGTATTCTTTATCTGAGAATTCTTGCTCAATCATGCTTTAAGATTGGGGCAGGATTGCTTTTTTTGGGTGTTAAATAATGAAGCATATACCAGCAATTTGAGGATCGATTTACAAATCCTACAAATGCATATTCAATAAGGTCAGGCGCAACTGTGTCCGCACCTTTTGTATCGCTAATTCTTCGCTGCGAGGCTTCAGTAAATCCTGACAGTACTATTTTAATGCAAAAGATGGTTTGCTGTTACCTGTTAGTAAATCTGGCCCTTGACCTTTCAGGTTTGCAAACTTTCAAAACAATTAAATCAAAATACACTTTTTCTCAGAAGCACTTATTTTAACAATCTGCCAGCTAAATGGGGCTTATACGGTAAGCAAATATTATATGATGAGTTTGTAAACCTCATATAGTTAAGGCTGAGACTAAACATGTTTGACAGTTTCCAGCGATTAGCAGATGTCTGTCTGCACTGAACTGCTGTACTAAGTGACTCAATCTGATACATTGGAATGTATTTAATCTTTAGTATAAAGCAGGATATTGAACCAATTAGATTTAACAGTGGGTGGGGCTATATAAATAGACACCAAGCGATTGATCGATTGTCTTTACACTTGACACATTTGTGGTTGGTTAGAACAAAACTGAGAAAAAAACACTTTTAGCATTTGTTATTTTGTCTGTAGGATACGGCAAAATGTTAGTGGGATAATTTTTGAATAGTTCAAATTTCAACCAAAATTAAAAATTTTTCCATTATTTACTCCCCCTCAAGCTGTTCTGAACCCATGTTTAGTCTCCTCCATCACACACAAAAGGAGATGTTA
Source organism: Tor tambroides (assembly GCA_021397915.2). Lineage (NCBI taxonomy): Eukaryota > Metazoa > Chordata > Actinopteri > Cypriniformes > Cyprinidae > Tor > Tor tambroides. The sequence goes on along the minus strand of JAFVLL020038356.1, from coordinate 8,353 downwards.
GACATGATGTTCATGCTCCTTTTTTCTACTCAGTGCAAGTGAATGATGACTAAGGTCTGTCAACTTCCAAAAAAAAGTCAAATAAATACATTTGATTAAATAAGATTAAAAGCATTATATTAAGGTTAATTTTATGATGAATGATGAGTTGTACAGCATCATTGATTTATGACACTCAGTTTAATGATGTCAGCATGTGGTTGGTATTTGAGGAAATATTTTACTTTTCTTCCAGGTAATTACCACTGAATAGCTTATTGCTGAATAGCTTATTCAAATACTGTAAGATTTGAATTTTGTAGCTGTTCAAGTGCAATTAGAAAGAGAAAATAATGTCACAGGTGGAATGAAAGAAAGAGAGAGAGTCGAATAGGAAGCAGCCAGACCCCTTCATCATTATTCTATTTTCTTTTTAGTCCACTAGCAGACTCAGCGTTCATTGTGACACTCTATTGTCCCCATCCGTCTGTTACCATGGCAACCAATGGGGACACCCAAGCCCTGGCATGGGCTCTTTTGTGTGCACTGATGCCACCGCCAGAGAAATGTGTGCCATCATTAAAGCTCTCTAACTCACCACAGACTGAATCTCTGCTTCATTAATTATGTTTAGTGTGAAAATTAGAGCTGCCAAAGTTAATATCCTCACCTTTGAGATCAATTACATATGTTAAGGAGGGGGAAATATTTAAAGAGGTAATTGGCTCTTTTACAGAAGTTGTGTGCTAAAAAAGTGTTCTGTCTGTGTTCTACAAATAATAATCTGGACTTCACAAAAGCATTCAATATACAGACACAACGATCCTGCAGCCAGACTTTCATTTATTAGTAAATGATGAAGAAAAACGTCCACGATGGCTTATAAATTCTTGATAACTTAAATCCAAATGGGATGTCTATACAAAAGCCAATCCACAATTTCTGCAGTGTGAAATCTAATGAATTAATCATCGAAGATCATCAAATTAATATACATATACAACAACCATGCATACAGTATGTGTATGTATGTGATGGTAAAGCTGAATTTTCAACAGCCATTGCTCAAGTCTTTTTTTGCCTCCAGAATCTTTTCTTATTATCATTAATGTTGAATGGTGGAAACTGATTTTTTTTTTTTTTTTTTTTTTTAAACAAATCTTCAAAAGAACAGAATTCAATTTAAACAGAACAATTTCTTAATAAAACTAAATAATTTATAGTACATCCTTGCTTAGTAAAATCATTATTTTCTTTAAAAACAATTTACTGACCCCATATATTTGAACAGTATATTATATGTATATAGTTAATATATACTGTGTGTATATATACTGTGTGTGTATATCCGTATATATGTGTGTGTGTGTGTGTGTGTGTGTGTATATATATATATATATATATATATATATAAATAAACTGTTAACTGTCATGAAATCAATGCCACATTATTGACTGCCTTTATTTATGTACTGACTTTATGTACTGACTGCCCTGATGAAAACTATTTATTTATTCATTTGTTTGTTTGTTTATTATTTTATATATATAAAATGAAAGTAGTACTGTCCTTTTATATAAAGAGGTATATTGCTCAGGTAGACTAATGTGGTGTCTCAGTGAGCATTGCTGGGTGCATTAGCTCTTTCACAATGGCAGTGTAAAGGCGATTTCCCCAGGCACTGCAGCAGCTATAAAAGGGCTTGTCAGTTAACCTGTCCATTGGATTGGTGTCAGACTATATATGGGGGCTAAGGGAGTAGTGAGAGAATGAGAAAAAAAACAACAACAGAGCAACAGAGGGGAAAAGGGTAAAGGCATTTGTTAGCTTTAAATGATGCATCCTGATGATAGTCTTTGCACAGGACGGATGTGGGGAAGTTATGCACAAACTGCAAGGAGAGTCTATTTCATCAAGGTTGACTGTAATAAAAAATGCATTAGACATTCAGAAAGCCAATGCTTCTGAGGCCCTCAAAGACAGCGTATTCATACTCAAAAAGTTACTCGCCCTCATGTCATCCAAGAAGTAGATGAGTTTCTACCTTCATCTGATTTGGAGAAATTTAGTATTACATCACTTGCTCACCAATGAATTATCTTCAGTGAATGGGTGCCGTCAGAATGAGAGTCCATACAGCTGATAAAAACATCACAATAATCCACACAACTTCAGTCCATCTCCTGCTGTCACACATCAAAACCCACCAACACATTTGTTTAGAACTGCTTTGGACTGCATGTTAGCAGTGCTTGATCTGTGCATATTTCTCTCCTGATTCAAATGAGATGACTTTTGCACAGGAGGAAGCATTATTATAGGTCATGGACTTGCATTTTAGCTGGAAGCCATGGTTTGAAGTCAACACATCTTAATGATGAATTTCTTTCTTACAAACACACAGCTTTTCACTTTATAAGATGTTAAGTGATGGACTGTAGTCCATTTTTTGAACTGTTTGTACTCTCTTTCTGACGGCACCCATTCACTGCAGAGGATCCATTAATGAGCAAATGATGTAATGGTACATTTTTTCCAAATCTGTTCCAATGAAGAAACAAACTCTTTTACATCTTCAACGGTCTGAGGGTGAGTACATTTTCAGCAAATTTAAATTTTTGGGTTAACTATTTCTTGAAAAACAACCTTTATTATACAGGTGACTCTTGCATGCTTTAAAACAACTATTTCAGAAAACAAAGCATTTGTGCAATTGGACTCTTGGCTCAAAATTTCAAACATTGCTGAGATATAATGCTCATGCCATCCTCCCCATGTGAAACTAGCTGCTACAACATGAACTGAATGACTGATCCAGCAATAAACTTTTCAAGCACCCCCACACATGCTCCAAATGGACTCCACTAGAATGAAATTGATGCATGATTACCATTTAAGTATCAACTTCTGCTTCAATTTCTTTTTGCTTATTGGCCATGTAGAACCGCTATCCAAAGTTTAATTGCAGAAAATGCCCTCCAGGAACAATCTGGGCTTAAGTGCAAGGCATTATTCTCAGGTTCATAATGACATCCATTTGGCCAGCACCACCGTCCTTTATAATCAGACAAGAGTTGAAACTCTGAAACAATGATCATGCAGTAGTACTTTACTCAAAAGCTTCTCATTTATCAGAAATGTCTGATTACGGTAATTATTCCTGAATGTGTTATTCAGAGAAGCTTTGAAGAACATTTCATAACCACAACAAAACAAGAACTATCTCTGAATGCCCTCACGTGGCTTTACAAGTTTAAGACACATGTAAAACAACCTGATCAGGCTTAATTAGTCAAGGAGATTAAACTCAAATGCTAATGCTAATTGCATGCAGTGAATATAACTAAGACCCTAGAGCAGAGTATTCAATTGGGTTGCAACTCAAAAGTGGGATACAGATCTTTTTTGAGGGATAAAACAATCCAAATTCTAATACAACTAAACTAACCATGTAAATATACATACTGTAGTTAGCAAAAAGCTTACCAACATTAAAACAAAGAAAAGAGACTTTCATCATATTTTCTGTTGATGTCATGAATCTAATCAAAGTATCTAATCTAATCAAATCTGTCACGGATTAATATAATTGCTATTACGGAAATGAATATAAAATGAAATAAAGAATTTCAGTGCCATTTTGAATTATTTAAACTATAAAAAAACATTATTTTAAACAAAGAATAATAAAATAAAATAAAAACGTATTTTATTTCAGCTAGTTGCAACTATTACTTACTGTTTTCAGTTGTACTTTAATTGCTAAAATATTTTAAACTAATAAATAAAAATCAATAAAAGAGATTTTAAAAAAATGTCAAAAAAATAAATAAATAAAAATGCCCCCTGAAAATATTAAAATAAAATCAGATTCAAAATATAAACAAAAGGTGCACGTGTATTTAGACTTAAACTACTGTACCAAAGTTTGCAGATAAAAGTCTGATTTCAATATGAACTCACATTTACCATAATTTTATATATTTTTAATATATCAATATTTTATATATATATATATATATATATATATATATATATATATATATATATATATATATATATATTATCTTAAATATGTTAATAGTCTACTGTATGGACACAAATACCTTGTTTTTAAAGACACATTGGGACATTTTTTATTGTGCCTATTATTCATGTATTAGGAGAAACAGAATTAATTAATTAAATGAGATATAATGGAAAAGACAACTATGAGCTACGAAAGCGCAATCCCTAAGCAATAGAATTTTCATAACTTAGTGAGCTGAACCACTTAGTCAGCATTTTGTAGAACATAGATTCATTCGAATGTTCAGCTGAAACCTCTAAACATGTCTATGCTGAGCAAAAATTCAGTCTAGGAAGGCAGCTCACTAGGTTTCCAAACCCAGTCTGTTGGAAGAAGAAAACACTTCTGAGGAAATGTGAGACTATCAGGAGGTGCTAGAGAGACATGATTCCACTCTCATTTGTTATTCCAGAGTCAGACAGTGAGGTGAAAACAATAGGGACAAGACGTACAGAGGGACATAGAGACAGGCATAGAAAGAAAAAGACAGGCATATTTTAATGCTAAAGCATGTTGGATATCAAATCCTGGTGTATTGTAAACCCTGACAGTTCACACAATCTCTCTGGCATTCAACAAACACTAACAATGTAGGCTAATGTTTTCATATGCATCCCAAGCTTATGATGAAGTGGAAGAAGATTTTATTGCCCAGAGGTTTATTTTACTTAGCTACTTAGTAATCTCTTAAAGTAAACAAAAGTAGACATACACAACAATAGTTGACATTCAGTAAGAATATAGAGATAGAAAATGAATACAAATAATTAAGGTCATTTGATGCAGAAAAAAAATTTGATGAGAAATGTTTGAGTTCATGAGATCTCTGAATTCTGATTACAGACTTTGGTAGCTTGACAATTCTTAAAACAATGTGAGAACATTTTGGCATGTTTATTTGGGTTTATTTATTTCCATTTCTCAGAAGACAGATCTGAGAAATAGGAGATTTAAAGAAAGATTTCACCCAAAAAAGAATATTTTGTCATCATTTACTCACTCTGAACATGTACGAGTTTCTTTAATTTTTTTAACACAAAAGAAGCTATTTTGAAGAATGCTGGTAATCAAAGAGTTACTGGCTCCCACTGACTTTCAAAGTATGGAGAAAAAAAAATACTATTGAAGTCAATGGCTACCATCAACTGTTCAGTTACCAACATTCTTATATAAATTCTTAGGCCCTGTTTACACTAGTGCGTTTTCGTTTTAAAACGCATAACTTTTGCTACGGTTACACCTATCGTTTACACTACTCCGGAGTTTTTGAGGTCGGAAACGGAGACTTTTGAAAACGCTGCAGACCCTGTTTTTGTTTGGACCAAAACTGAGACTTCTGAAAACGATGGCGTGGCAGCCCACATTCGCACTGCGTATCCTTGATGACCGTGTGAACAATAATATCATGCTCATTATTGTACCCATGGAAATTTAGAGGTAGATGCCTCATTTGACTGCTCCAAGCATGCAGACGCGTCCGCCATCTAAATAATAGGAATCTACCTGCATATATCTATGGTTGTACCTGCATGAATGGTCACATGACATGCGTTTTCGGTTGTGTAGTGTAAACGGAGATCATTTCTGAAACGCAGTGGAAACGGCAGTGGAAACGAGGTTCGTTTTCATTCTAAAACACCGTTTTAAAACGAAAACGCACTAGGGTAAACGGGGCCTTAATATCTTATAAATATTTTCTTTTGTGTTCAGCAGAAGAAAGAAACTCGTATAGGTTTGGAACAACTTGAGGTTGAGTAAAATGATGATAAAATTTTAATTTTGGGGTGAACTATTCCTTTAAGCTCCATTTAATCCCATGAAAAAAAAAAGAGGTCTTATTTGTAATTCTTTTTTCCTATGGGGATTTCTTTGTGTAAGAGGACGCCTTTGCTCTTGATAGTTCCTTAATTTCGATTTCATACCATGCATGAGTAACAGTACACTAATAATATTATGTGAAATTACAGTAAAATACAGAAAATGTGTGCAGTACATTTTTTAAGGAATAGCAGGATGTTACTTCCTAAATGCATCATCCACTGCAGCAAACTCAGACATTTCCCATCATTTCATCAGCTTCTTTTAGCAAATAACCAGTGGACAATCCGCAGGCGGGAGAGTCACAGCGACTGTGACCTCTTCACACACACAAACACAAACACACTCAGCCACATTCACAAAATATTTGAAGTGTGAGCAAACAGTAATAATTTCATAAAGATTTGCCACTTACTGACAATATGAAGTGTTTGCTAAATCAATGACAGTTATCGGTTGGAAGAAAAAAAAAAGTTGCATTAATTTCCCTGCTTTGAAGAGGATTATATGTTCTTAACCAGTGATTCTCAAATTATGGGTCATGACCCAAAAATGAGTCGCTGGTCGGTTTTAAAAGGAGGAAAGAGCTTACCTTATTTTCTGCTGTTTATCCATTTCAACTGGCATTCAGGCTCAAATTCATCTGCTAGAAGCCACATTCGGCAGATGTCAACATAAACCGTCTGTGGAGCATGACCTCGTCCTAGAAAACAAAACCACACAAGGTTAAAGACAACACAACCTAGACTACATTATATAAATGTTCACTTACAGGAAGCATAAACACGGTTTTTTTTTTTGTTTGTTTGTTTGTTTTTTTTAGCGTTAAGCAATCTTGAAATTTCTAAATTTAAAATTAACAACAAAAAAAAGCCTTTTTTTTACTTTAAACTTCTAACTTTCTAACATGATGAATGGATTCTGTTTTTGTTTTGTTTTTTATTAAGAATGCATTAAATTGATCAAAAACTTACAGTAACTACTTATACATATGCCAATAGGTTTTAACAAGGCTCTTTTCAATATTTTTTTTTTTTTTTTTTTTTTTTTACTGATTTTGTTCAACATGTACAATACTGCTATGCTTCTTGGGATGGATTTTCTTCACACACACACACACACACACACACACACACACACACACACACGCACACACAAAAAAAAGCCCTGTTAAATTCTCATAATTCACAGCAAAGTCTTCCTGTTTTCTCTTCCTGTACAGTTTTCATTGTCTGGACAGAGGTGTTAACAGTCATGTAAAATCTGCAAAAGAGAATGAGAAATGATGAATAATAAGCAGGGCTGTCAATCTATTTAAAAATGTGATCAAATGAATTACATGACATGCTGATTAATTAACTGAATAATTGCATGTAACAATATTAGCTGAGAAAATCCCACAAATGAAGATAATTCAAAAACATTAGCCTAAATTATTGTGGCAGATGAGCCATAAATCACTAAACAGACATTACATCAAAGACATTAGATGTTTATTTAGAAGTAAATATACTGTTAGTTTCATTTCCATCATTAAACACTGACAGACCTACAGGCCACAGCAATCGAGTTTGCAAACCATCCACTGAAACCTACTCTAAGAGTCTGATGCATGGTGCACAGAATCAGTGTGAGAAACTGCTAAATGCCCGTCTTTAATCTGAGCGGACCTCTCCTGAGAAACATCTATTCTGGCCATGAACACCCTACTAAGTGTTCTCACGGCGCTAATGTGGATGCTAATTCAGCACAGCGCTAACTGTGCAGCACAGCAGGCCTAGTTTACATGAATTAAATTAAACCCTCCTCCGTAGTGTCATAATCATCCTCATAAACATGGAATGATCCAGAAAGTGAACTTCAAAGACGGTAAATAATAGCAGCATCTCCTCTCTTCATTATGAAGCACTTAATCTTTTTCACACTCCCATGATTTGCTGCTGTATTACATATTTGTCATAAATTGGTTAATAAAATAAGCCAATGTAATAAATGTGATTTATTCACACAAATTTTTCAATTAAATTTGGTCAATGTCACAAATTTGCTTTTTGATTAGTGGCCTAGAAATAATGCAAAATGTAGCATAATAATGTTAAACCCAAAAATGAAAATTACCCCATAATTTACTCACCTTCAAACCATCCTAGGTGTGTATGACTTTCAGACAAATACATTTAGAGATATATTAAAAAATGTCCTGGCTCTTCCAACCCCAGACATGGGGTAAATTTCATTTTTTTGGGTGAACTATCCCTTTAAATTCTTGTCCTTGTTACAGTGTAATTATGTAATTAAGCAGTAATATTAATTAACAAAATATATTTGTTATATATTTGCAATTTTTTTAAATATTGGGTACAGAAACCAAAAGAGTATGTATAATGTCACTTGGTTAACTTCATTTATCAAATAGATACTGTCAAACCAAAATTTATTCAGACACCTTCAACATTTCTCACATTATCACAGTTTATTCGCTATAG
>JAFVLL020038355.1:0-19264 GCA_021397915.2 Tor tambroides | reverse complement strand
CTTAATAAGATAACACAAATGTTTACTTGTGAATGCACAACAAATCATATTGCACTACTTCCTTCTTAACCTTAAATACCTCTATTGCACAATATATGTACAGTTATTATGTAAGTACTTGCATAGTCTGTCTTAGGTTATGTGTATGTATAGTCAACTGTTTATAGTATATGTATAGTCAGATTACCAATTCAGTAAGTTAACTATGTAGGTCTAAAACTGTTCTTACATCTAGTGTTGTATGTTTATATTTATGTTTATTTATGTAGCACCGTGGTCCTGCGAGACACGACATTTCGTTCCACTGTATGTCCACACTGTATGTCGACTTGACTTGACTTGAGTGAGTCACTGAATTGATCACTTAAATCATTCAAAAATGCTATCAGCATGGCTGCTGTCACGGTTGTGGCTAGAAGGGATACAGCTAAAACCGGAAGCTAACAATAAATTAAGTTTTCTACCTATTAGATTGCGTTTTATTTACATCTACACCTACCCCAACCTTAAACCTACCCCTTACAATAGTGCAAAAACAGCAATTACTGTTGTACAGTGTGACAAAAATTACACCTATTTTGATGTGCGCATGCTCAGTAGACAAATCTGTATGCCATCTAGCCTTAACTTGTTGTCACAGGTGTGCTGATATTTAGAACAACGACAGTCTTGCTCATACAAAAAAAGCTTAAAGGAGTAGTTCACTTTCAGAATAAAAATTTACCCCCTTGTCATCCAAGATGTTCATGTCTTTCTTTCTTCAGCATTTCTCTGCATATAATGGACTTCAACAGTGCCCCCCAAGTTTGAACTTCCAAAATGCAGTTTAAATGCAGTATCAATGCAGCTTCAATTGGCTCTACACGATCCCAGCTGAGGAAGAAGGGTCTTATCTAGCGAAACGATTGGTTATTTTCTAAAAAAAAATTACAATTTATATACTTTTTAACCTCAAACTCCCATCTAATTTTCTCCTCCAACTTTAAAATCATCCTAAATCATCCTACATCGCTGCAGAAGTACTGACCCAGTGTTTACAAAGTGAACATGCAAAGAAGGACAAACGCCCTTTACAAAAAAAGGTAAAAAAGCAATGTAGGATGATTTTGAAGTTGGAGGAGAAAATTAGATGGGAGTTTTCTGACATACCCTAACTGTCTTGAACCGGAAAACACAGTGTTCACGCAGAGCTAGACAAGATGAGAGTTTGACGTTAAAAAGTTGTAAAAAAAAAATTGTAATTTTTTTTTAGAAAATAACTGACCGTTTTGCTAGATAAGACCCTTCTTCCTCGGCTGGGATCGTTTAGAGCCGTTTGAAGCTGCACTGAAACTGCATTTTGGAAGTTCAAACTCAGGGGCACCATAGAAGTCCATTATATGCAGAGAAATGCTGAAATGTTTTCCATAAAAATCATAATTTCTTTACGACTGAAGAAAGAAAGACAAGCACATCTTGGATAACAAGGGGTAAGTACATTATCTATAAATTTTTGTTCTGAAAGTGAACTACTCTTTTAATTATGAACAAAAATGTCACAACAATAGAAGGTTCTGATCAACAAAGACATTTAACCTAGATCTGAAATCACTATCACATTTTTAGAATTAAGACCATAACTAAATCTCATGACTGAAATATACCAAATATCTCTCTGAAAATATACCAGCTGTCCAGCTATGGGGTCATGGAAGCAACTGTTGCACAATGGCTCCTGATGTAACAAAAGTAATGTTGAACGAGGACACATCAGAGGGTTACTGGGTTTACTATTATGTTCTGTTTTCACTGTACCAAAAAATCAAGTTCATTGTCAACATCAATGTCTTCTGGGACTGTCCCTGCAATTAGAGAGTTGGAAGTTGCTTTGCCATTTAGCAGCTCATGAATAATAAGAAAATACCATACAATAATTTAAAGCCAGCCAACGAAACTCTTTGCATAAGAACTCAAGGAGTAAAATAGCCAATTTGTGTACAACCTACTGAATGGATTGTACTTGTATAAACGTAAGCCTTTAATTACAATCCACAACCGTTGCTATAGATGACTAAAAACAAGAATGTTTCCATTAAACCACACTGTGACTCCACCCATGCTGAAATACAAAGAGCTTTGTTTTTACACTCACAGCTAATTGCTGAAGTTCAAGTTGCACCGCATAATCGACTATAGACTTTAGAGTGCACAGTTTAACTTTGCTTCATCTCAGTTTGTTTAAACTGTTTTTCAAAGCAATCATAAACATAAAATGGTTTTGGAGACAAGCTGTTTGTGACCCATAATACCAGGGACCATACCTGATTAAGATTTAATTACTCGGTAGATTCTCTGAATAATACATGCACAGTCAGAGTCAACTAAGGTGCTGTATTTTTACACCTGTAAACTTAGAATGAGTAATACGGTTTTACATTCGCAATCCTTTTGGTATTGCTAAGAAGTGGAATAACATTTAAGCAATATGTGCTACCACTGAACTGACATAATCATCTATACCAGAAGTAAACATTATGTTTTCAGTAAAAAGTAATAGTTTTTACATCACAAATAAGGATTGACAAGGCAAAGAGAATATAGATTGTGACTGTGCGTGACATAATCACCTAATTCTGTTCAGCCAATCTGTTGTTACATAAAGCTTTTGTAAAGGAAACCCACTATAACACCACAACTTCTTACACAGTTTTGTAGATCTGCTACCATTAAAAGTTCTTAATGTTCTGGACTTAACCCTGTAAAGCCTGACATATATACATTTTTTGAAATAGAGCAGTTCATTCAACCTTTAGGTAATTAATTATATACATATATGTAAAGGTTTGCATTAGGACTAGGTGAAATGGCAAAAAAAAAAAAAAAAAAAAAAATGATGATAATAATAATTACTGGCGCCCCGAGTTTGAATCCCGGCTTAAGGACCTTTCCCGATCTCACCCCCTCTCTCTCTCTCTCACTTCGCTTCCTGTCAGATATACACTGTCCTATCATAATAAAGACAAAAACACCAATTTCAGTTTTGATTTTTTAACATTTAACTCGTCAATTTAAATACATGACTACAATATTGTTCACATAACATTTTCTTTATTAACCATCTGGATAAAAAATGCTCTATTCCAAGTGCAGCACACATGAAGTTGTCAACATGGTATAAATGTAAAACAAATTACTTGTTAAATATCTTCGCAATAACAGAAAGAAATAATATTAAAAAAATTAGAAATATTTCTTAGCCAAAATGGAAACATTCCATTTTAAAGGTAAACTTAAAAAGTCACGGCAATTCAAGTTCAAAATGACAAAGTATAACTCCATTAGTTGACTATTGTTAACAGTAAATGTTTTGTAATGCAGCTTTGTAATGCCGTCTGTGTGAACAGCCACTCAGGACCAGCAATACCAGGGGTGCCCAAACTCGGTCCTGGAGGGCCGGTGTCCTGCAGAGTTTAGCTCCAGCTTGCCTCAACACACCTGCCAGGAAGTTTCTAGTATGCTTAGTAAGAGCTTGATTAGCTGGTTCAGGTGTGTCTAATCGGGGTTGGATCTAAACTCTGCAGGACACCGGCCCTCCAGGACCGAGTTTGGGCACCCCTGAGCAATACGCTCTACTTAACGCTCCTTCATAGAGCATTCACACTTAATCAGCTGCTCCATCATCTGGGCAGAGCAAGTTTTATTCTTATCAATACTGATATTTTATTCAAAAAATGATACTGATATTTTATTCAAAACGTGATTCCTCAATTTAAAGAAAAATAAAATTGTAGCAAAACATTATATTCAAATTAAATTCAGAAAAATCACACAGCCCAAGTTTGCATACATGTTTTGTATCATTTTTATACATCAAGCTTGTATGGCTCATGCAGTATAAGACAGTGAGAATATGGAGCTCACACTTGAGGAGGAAAAAAAACACCTCAAATTAAATTTAAATTTTAGGGGCAAAGCATATAATGCAAAACAATGATGTACAAATAAGCCTTCATCAAAAGCCTGTTGCATCCTGTTTGATACATTCTAACTACACATTATTTATGGACATTTTTAGAATAATACTAGAAAAAGGCCTTTTACTTGCTAAAAAAGTATTAACTATCAATAAGAATGCAGAAGGCATGTAGATGACTGCTTTCAACGGGTTTTTCAGCAAGGTTTTGAACAACGTTGACAATTTAGAGGTCTTAGAAATTCACATTTCAAATATAATGCTAAAGGATTCTTATGGTTAAAACATTACCACATTCCTATGACGGTTTTCTATGATCATTATCGGCACTCCCTGCATTCCTGGTAAAAACTATTCTGAAGCAACCGCCTACATATTATTAATGTCATATGAATAGGTAAGTTTGAACTTGATAACTTTTTCTAGATTATGCAATGTTGAGATATTTCACTGTAGTTTCACTTTAAATCAAGTAGACTCTTCCTGTTATTGTTCATTTTGCAAAGCATCTTTCTGCAGCACACTGTGCCGTTAAGACTGTTGACAGGAAGCTCAGTTTGATTGCTTCCGCACTCCAGAAATGGCTTTCACTTTCTTGTTACTGCCTGGATAAACTTTAAGGCCTGCTGTGGCACCAAATCCAAAAAAGTCATCCAGAATATACTGCTGCATAAATTAAGGAAAAATACAACAATGCTCCCAAAAACAAAAAAAAACAACAACTAGAGCTCATGGCTGACACAGTGGCTCTCATAAATTGCACATCACAGCAAACATCTCTATTAAAGGATTTTACTTTCATCTACTCTTAAAGAAAGAGAACGAAAATAGCATCTGAGGAACTAGCTCTTGTTCCTGTGTCAGTGTCATATTTATAAGAAAAAGCATTAGAAGTAGCTCAGATGTCTTAGACAGCAAGGCCAACTACAGGGCTATCTGTTGCTGAAGGAAGCAGGAATCTGTCAACCTGTCACTGGGTTCACTAGATTTCAAAAGCTTCCTCCGCATCACTTCCTTTCTTCCTTAAAGCATCTCAAACAAGTGTGTAAGTCACACTTTAGAAAGCTGAATGAGTAACTTCTGCATTGCAAATGTTGATTCACTCTGACAAAACAAGTACAGTACCAAACCCTTGATGACTATATACTCCCAACCTACCATGAAAAAAGTTAAATCTCTATATAAGTAAAGATTAGTACGATCATACGTTTTCTTGCTTGTTGGTCTTTGCAAACCATATTCCTAACTGCACTCCAAAACAGACAAGCTTTCTATGAAAATTGTGGTTAATTACTACAAAAAGTTACCACAAAACTTTTGTAGTAAAATGTTTTTACATTTTAAAGGTATTGTATATTAGAAAGCGTTAGAAATTTTGATTCATATATATTCGTATTTGCAAACAAACTCCTGAGGTGTTAAGCAATATATAATGATACGTTAATGTTGGTTAAGTGTTACCTCATTAATAATTACTCGAAAGAATCTAATTATAATACTGTAATCTAATATTAACCAGACCAAACTGTATTAAGAGTTAACAGTTTAGTGAGGTTTATTCTGCAGTCTCTAAAGACTCTGTTACCGTTAGCTAACTAACATTAGCCTGTCAAATATGTAATAAACTTTGTGCATCACCGCATGTTTACTAACCTGATTACCAGCTATTTTCACACGCTTCACAAAACAGAAGACGTGAGATAAAAACGCTTGAGCCTAAATTAATCTTTAGCCAAACACACACACACACACACACACACACACACATTAAAGAGTCATAGTTTACAGCTCGCAAATGATCCATTTTCCATCTCGCCTGTATTAAGTACTACAATGCTGCATTCGTTAGGCTTCTATAGTAAACATCACAGCGAATAACGTTAACAGTTTGTGGGTTAATCGTTTACTCACCGGTGGAATCCCCATCATCATAATCATCATCATCATCATCTTCACGCACGATTCAGCCGTGAAACTCCCCGGGAAAAATCCAACATACTTCGTGTCATATAAGCAAGCGACAATGTCTTGGATATCTCCAGGCACAGCTAGGCCATTTTCCAGTGTTCCACAGAAGTGGAGGAAGAAGTAGTTTGTGCGACAGCTCTCGTATATCCCTCCCCCAAAGGTTTAATGCAGAAGGTTACTACGAACTGCAGCAAGGGTGGGACATCTTGGCTCAAGCTACGTTGAATTGGCGTGAGATTCCCACGCTAGCGACTTTCGTTTGAGCCAAGATGGCGTCTGTTTCGTAACCTTGTGTGGTAAGTGTTTCACAGCGGGTGACACAACCGTGCCTCTGGATCCATAGGAAATATTACCGCGGGGCGGCACCCGAGTCAGCGCGACGTCATTACAATGCAACAATGTATCTTCTTCAGAGATCGGATTCACTTTGACATTTGGCAATGAACTTATAAGAAATAAACAGATCTTGTTACAGATCTTGAGCAACTGGACAGTGTCAGTATTTAAGGACACATTTGTTAATTCGATATTTCAGTTTCATACATTTTAATCATACATTTAATAAGTGGTTGCTGCAAATATGTAAAAGTATCTTATAGTTATAATTAAAATTCTGAATTTCCGAATGCTGCACTGTCATTGTTTATTTTCATTTTTCCACTGTGCTTTATATTATATTAAACTTCCAAAGCTGTTTGAAATAGTTCTTTAAATTCCTGAATGCTTATAAAAAAATTATAGAGAAAATGCACCCCCAATTGCTTATTCAAAAGCATTCCAGTTTATCAATATGTAAGCTCAAATAGGCCTATTTAGTTCTAAAAATTTATGTTTATATAAACCTGAATATAAACCTTTTAAAGATGTGCTTAAACCTAATGAACAGAAAGGATAGCACAAAGCAGTCTGAAAGGCAGGGTTTGTTGTTAACAGAGTAATTTGCTTTATACAAGAGTGAAACTAAATAAATAAATACAAATACGTGACAACAAATAGAAAAAGATTTTTATCTCTGTGGTACAGAAATACATAGCCCTCACCTACTGTGCTGTGGAAGACATGGCTCATGGATATTAATTAGATAAAGTGATTGGACTCTCCAAGAAGGTTACCAAGTAACGTCAGCACAAAACGATTAATATTCATGAACTATTAACATTCTTTGCCTTTCCCAGCCTCACTCTAGAGCGACACCAAGCGTTCATTGCGTTAAACTGCGAGCTGCATAATATTGTTTAGTCAACTACACAAGCATTTATAAATTTATGCACAGCATCTCTGTATTTGTTCCTCTTTTAATCCTTTTTAAATTTAAAAAAGATAGAAAAAGAAAACAAATAGCCTAAAGTGTTCATTATGGAGGTTGTATTCAATGTAGTCACTCTGTGGCACTATAACCTAAACTTACTACATTGCACTGCCATAGTGGGCTTACTTTGCTGAAACAGCAAAATGTATCATATGTGATGACTGATGAGGCCTAAGTGCACATGACTACATAGAGCCTTAATGAATATCCTGCAAATAAATAAACATGTTTAACTTATTTAGCTTAAATCTCTGCAGTTAGTAGAAGTGGAAGGGGTGACAGGCTCTTTCAAGACACTTATGGTGTTCAAAATGCTTGCAGTAGAGATGGGTTCTATTATTAATACCAGAAATAAAGATGCCAGGTGTAAATCAACTGAGATTCACAAGACATTCTGCGACAGCTGAGGAAATTCAGGGTCTCACCAGCAATCCTGAAAACCTTCTATTCAGGGGCCATAGAAAGTATATTGACTCAGTGTATCTCAGTGTGGTATGGTAACAGCTCCAGTCAGGACTGCAAGGCCTTGCAGAGAGTTGTGCGCTTAGCTGAGCACATCTCAGGGTCTGCTCTCCCCTCTCTGCAGGACATCTACCTCAAACGCTGCAGAAGAAGAGCCGTCAAAATCATCAAGGACTCAAACCACCCTAATAACTGTCTTTTCACTTTGCTGCCATCTGGTAAGCGCTTCCGTAGCCTGCAGACAAAAACTGAGAGACTTAGGAGGAGCTTCTTCCCCCAGGCCATCAGGCTCCTAAACTCAAACTCAGCCTCTTAACATCACATGACCCCACTTTATAAACACTAACATCAGTAAGATATTCATATCTCTACCTCATACTGACAGTGTCATTCGCACACAGCACTTTCTGTGTTTTTGTTTTTTTACTTATTATTTATTTTTTGGTATTGTTGCTACATGACAATCATGTACAACCTGTTTGCACATTCCTCTCTTGCACATTCCTGCTTATCTTAATATTTAAGTCTACAGTATACTGTCATGCACATTCTTTTATATTTTATATTTTTATTTTGTTCTTCATATCTTATTTCTTACCTTTTTATTTTTTTTGTATATTTCCTTGTGTTGTTTTCTATAATATTTGCACTGTCCATGGAGCGGACCTGACTCACATTTCACTACTGGTTATATACTCTCTATGTAACTGCGTATGTGACAAATAAAAATCTTGAATCTTGAATCTTGACATTCAATATTAAACTATAAAGAAATTGGTCTCATATTGGAGAATTTGATGGCAGAATGTCTGCATTAGAAATTCCCAAAATGATGGCAGAAATTAAACTGCTGTTAAACTATATATTACATCAGTTCCCTTTCAACTAATAAAAACGAATGCAAGCAAACAAAGTTTGCCTTCATATAAGCAGGCTTTCAAGAGCTATGTTCAACACTCTAATTAAACTGTTGGAGGTAAATGCCTATATATATTCTGTGAAAAAAGCCTTGGAGATGTAGCCCCAGCTGTTAGTGGGACAGAAGAAGAGGATGAGCAGAAGGAAAAACAGCATGAACACAACACTGACAGATGCAGAGATGGTATTAATCAGAAACGTCACTACATAACATGTTCAGCACATACACAACACAAGGTAATGTTACATGGACCTAATTTTCGCCTGCCCTATGAGGACAGAGAAGATAAAACCTTTCAAAATATTTGTAATATTCATAATATTTAGTTAATAACGTAACCTATTGGATTACACATATTAAGAAATGTATTCTGGCTACTTTTTTTATTTATCTTAGATTGGTTTTGACCTAACTAATATTTATCACACAGATTTGAATGGGATTATTGTTTACCATATTGATAAAAAGAGACAGAAAATGTATTCTATTCTTTGTTGTCAACATCATCAAGTTCATTAAATAGTACATTACGTCGGGTTTTCCCAAACTGCAGAGTTGAAAAGATAATAATTAATTAAATAGATGTAAAATTAAAATAATAAACAATTTAAAAATAAAAACAAACAAAATATAAACAGTTAAAAAAATGTCAATATGACCATTAACCAACTGCAGCTGTGAACCAACTCCAATGTGTTTTTAAATAATTGAAATAATCATTTAAAATCTCAGGACTTCAAGTAAATATTTTAGGTCAAGGGGGTTTGGATGACAAAAAAGTATATATGTGACCCTGGACCACAAAACCAGTAATAAGTGTCAATTGATTTTTCATCAAATGAGATTTACACATCATCCAAAAGCTGAATAAATAAGCTTTCCATTGATGAATGAATGGTTTGTTAGGATCGGACAATATTTGGCCGAGATACAACAATTTGAATATCTGGAATCTGAAGGTGTAAAAAAAATCAAAATACTGAGAAAATTGCCTTTAAAGTTGTCCAAATTAAGTTCTTAGCAATGCATATTACTAATAAAAAAAATTATGTTTTGATATATTTACAGTAGAAAATTTACAAAAAATCTTCATGGAACATGGTCTTTATTAATATCTTAATGATTTTTGACATAAAAGAAAAATCAATAATTTTGACCCATACAGTGTATTTTTGGCTATTGCTACAAATATACCCCAGCGACTTAAGACTGGTTTTGTGGTCCAGGGTCACATATGAACAAACAATAATAAACATGAAAACAGCAATGACATAACACATCCAAAGAATTATTTTTGTGCAGACTTCTAGAATCAATTATTAGTGATGATCACTGGAAATAATGAAGATATTTTACTGCTATATATAGGCAGTATTTTTTAACTTACATAATTATTCATCTCATACATGGTCTAATTGATTGAGTGGTGCTTTTGATTTATAAAGGGTCTCTTTAAATCACCAAAGAAAACACATGAGTCTTTTAGCAGATTTTATATTCATAATCAAGGTTCCTAGCAATCTGTCAGCTATTGTATTGCACAATCAATCACAAGCTCTCCCTGATGTTCTCTCTACAGCTCATTTTATGTCTGAGACTGGAATTTGTTACATAAATTACACATTAGGGTCTTCACTTTAAATTTCTCTAGCACATCGTTTGAGATCTCATAGAATAATATAAAGTCTAGAACAGGGGTGCCCAAACTCAGTCCTGGAGGGCCAGTGTCCTGCAGAGTTTAGCTCCAACTTGCCTCAACACACCTGCCTGGAAGTTTCTAGTATGCCTAATAAGAGCTGGATTAGCTGGTTCAGGTGTGTTTAATAGACTCTGTGCACGACAGCTTCCGCATTGGAGCTAAACTCTGCAGGACACCGGCCCTCCAGGATCGAGTTTGGGCACCCCTGGTCTAGAACAACAAAATGTTTAACCACAAGCATTGTCATCTCCTGAACAACTTTAACCTGACAAGGAGTGCTAAGGTCCAATTCAGCTAAATCAGCAGAAGCAAAACTTGATCCCAATACTATCATAAACAGGCAAAAATTCAAGCAATGCTGAGATTAGTTTTTCCTCTGTCCAGATGATAAGATTTTCCCTGTGACTCTTTGACTCATGGCTTCTTGTGAATTGGTGAGGTTTTTTTGTCAAATTTGTTCAAAAATACAGTAAAAAATGATCAAATACATAGTAAAAACAGCAATATTGTGACATACTGTTACAGTTTAAAATAAATATGTTCTACTTAACATATTTTAAAATGTAATTTACTCCTGTGATGGCAAAGCTGAATTTTCAGCAGCCATTACTCCAGTCTTCAGTGTCACATGATCCTTCAGAATGGTGCATTTTTTTTCTTCGATGAATAAAGTTCAAAAGAACAGCATTTATTTGAAATACAAATCTTTTGTAATATTATAAATGCCTTTGCTGTAACTTTTGATCAATTTAATGTGACCTTGCTGAGTAGTATTAATTTTTATTTCTGACCCCAAACTTTTGAATGGTAGTGTACATGTCTTCCACAATTAAATCCACTGTAGTAAAACTGGCTGTATAGTGCAGATGTTAATGATACATACATTTCAAAACAGAAGTAAAGCTAAATTTTGAGGTTGTTTGAGATGAAAACACTATCCACACAACAGATTAAATGAAAATATATTTAAATGCAGATTTGAAAAACTCTTACAAATCATACTTTTTACAAAATGGGAGTAACATTACAAGAGAGGAGGACTAAGTATATTAAAAGAGAATATATTTAAATATTTTCTTAAATATTTTCACATTGTGTACTTTGTGTTTTCACTGTCACTGATGCACTGACACTGTTTTGTGTCAATGCATCATTGATCCAATGCAATAAAATTTTGAATTAATGATAAGGGTAAAAATAATGTAAATGCTATTTTTACTCAAAATATATTATATATACAAATATACCATAATTATAACTTGGAGTGCAAAGATAAAGTAACCTTTCTTGTGTGTACACAGCACTACCTCCGCACTGTCACACATTCTGTCGCAGTTATCTTCCATGTGCTATCACACCATGTAGAGTCAATTCAACCTTCATGCAGGCTATAGAATAAATAAATATAATCTGTGATATAAAAAAACATGTAGCAGTCACCAGAAACTGTATTCAGTTCAGAACATTTTGTCTGTTTTAAAAGTTCAATGGGTGCATCTCAACAGGTGAGTCAGTTCAGCTATGATCCAGCAGATGGCACAGTGTTGTCGTTTATGCATCATGTACTTTCTCCTCTGTAAGTCTCTGATCTCTGGCAAAGTGCATGGCCCTCCATTGTCTTGAAGGTAGACCATTGTTAAAATTGATTGGGCCTGTCTGGTCCCATTATACAAGGTTGAAGAAAAGCCGAGATTAGAAGTCAGTCTTTCAGTCTAGCACCCCTTTGCCATCTCTGCAATGAGCCACTCCAGCTTGCCAGTTAGCAGAAGCCCAAAGTGCTTCAACACCAAACCCAAATCCTTAGAGGGCTGACCCAAACATAGCTCTGCCTGGGGCCCTACCTGCTCCCCCTGCTGGACGAGACAAGGATGGACAGATAAGGAAAATGGTGTTGGAGCTAAAAATAGTCATAGCATGTTGAAGCAGGGAAAAACAGAAAGGATTTTTATGGACAGAAATGACTGAGCTACTTTGGCAGATTACTGGGTCATCGCTGAGATCACTGAAAACACTAGCTTTGATTCTCACATGAAGTAGGTTAATTATGTTTTGCAAATACATCAGAAATAAGCAAAACTACAGTCCAGCATCTCCCCACAGTACGTGCTTTAATCTAGGAGTGGCGGTATGTATATTTTATCAGCAGGGCATGGCTGTAATGCACTTCAGAGAGCACCGTGTTCCCATCATTCTCACTGGTCAAATATGTCGCTATCTTCCCTTCTTTCCTGGGGAAGGAAGGCAGAGGTCACCAGGACTCAAAGTCACCAAGATGACGTGACAAATCAACAAAGATTCCGGGAAGGCAGGATATTTTCTGTGAGAGCTACTGTATGTAGTACAACAACCACATTCAAATATGGGAAAAATTCCATTTACATGTTCAAGCTAAAATCTTTTCCAAGTATTTTTTATTTCCCTTTATGACTGTCACCTGTTCCCTTAGCAAATACATGATTTTTAAGTAATATGAAAGTACATCTTACTCAATAAGTGTTGTAAAAATCAAAATACATTAATGTAATTACATTAAATTACAATACATTATTAACCTCAGTTTTGAATCAACATGCAATTAAGTCTTAAGAAAAATTAAAAACAATATGAATATGATGCAGACACATATGTAAATATATACACACCTATACGTAGGTGTACACGTATGTGTGTGTGTGTGTGTGTGTGTGTGTGTATATATATATATAAAGTCTGTGTGTGTATCATATTTAATTAAAATCTTATATAGTATAAGTATATAGTATTGTATAATATATATCATTTATTTTTATTTTTTTTAATTGATTGATTGTTGAATATTAGTTATATTTTTACACAATTACATATACAGTAGACTCTATTTTTAGATTTATTTCTTTTTGTGAGGTCAGATGTTATAGTCAGTCCTGTGGTAAATCCTATGCCCTCATTCTTCATTCTGCAAGTCAATATCTGTTCCAATGTGAGCGAATTCCTCAAGAGGCTTGCAATCTGTCTGATCCCTTAAGTCTCTGTGCCAATATCTACCTGAGCTGCATCACAAGGTTGAACTGGTCATCCTCACCTCAATGTGGAGTAGTCTTACTACATGCAAGTAGTTGTTGATACTGTGTTCCAAGCGCTCCAGCAGAGTGAGTCCACAGCCAGGTTGGCTGAGTGTCCTGGCAGACCGCACATCCTGCGCTAGAGTCCCCAAAGACAGCAGGATCTCAGCCCTCCGCTCATAATCTGGAACACACACACACAGGTGTCTCAAAGAGTGTGTGCCCGAGAGCAGCGTGAGTGGGTTGATGCTCTAATGGAGGGAGTGTGTGGGAGTGGGCTGCATTGAACGACTCACTGATTTTCTCTCCCAGGTTGCTTTGTGAATTCTGATGCATGGTAATTTAATATCAGACGGTAGAGCATCTACAGCACTGCAGATTGCCTGTAAAGGGAGTGAAAACACAGCCTATCAAATATCTCACCAGTGGAGAGACAAGCAAAGATGTAGACACTGAGAAGTCAGAGCAAAAAAACTGTCAAACAAACACAGAGTCAAGTCAATAAGATAATGGATGACACCAAGACAGAAGAAGACAGCAGAGAATCAAGTGAGACAGTTAACATGCAAATAGGTAGACTGACAGATATCTACTGAAGTGTAGCATGAAACATCTAACGAGGCCGAGCTATTAACGCTAAAAGAGTAACTTGGTAACTTGGCTCATTTGGATTGGAACACAAGTCAGATGAATATCTTCTCAGACCTTGTTCTTAAATGAAATGGCTCAGCTGTCCTTGTAACATGATCTCTTATGAGTTACTATGGTGTGAGGTAAGAATTTAAACATTGGGCCACAGATAAACATCCCAAAGGCCCATTTACACCAAGGACGATAACTATAACAATAACAGCACAGAGTAATGATATCACTGGAATCACTTTCAGAATATTTTTTTCCAGGGGATGAATTGTAAAAACATTGATGACCGATCAGAATTTATTGTGCATTTAAAGTGGAAAATGACACAACTGCAGATCGTGCTTATAAACATTATGCGTTGGTGTAGACACTGATATAGTTATCATTATAGTTACCGTTCTCGGTGTGAACTGGTCTTAAAAGAAACACAAAAACCTAAAAGTAAAAGAGCTATTTACATCTTAAGTAGATTTCACAGTCTTACCATTTCCACTTGTAAATCCTTCACCTTGTTCATCATTCTTCTGGCCTCGCTGTCACACACAAAGTCAATTGGTCTAGTGTGAACGGGAGACAGTTCAGAGGCAACCATGCTGAACACTACTACTAGCACTCCTAAAAGACAACCAATCCAATGAGAAAATGTGAGTCTGTAATGTGTTATGTAACTCTGGGGAATACTATAATGAATTACAGTGGTAGATCCATTAAGTTACAAATGTGTAATATTCAATAACACTTTAAAATGAATTACGTAAGTAAACATTGTTACATTACAAAATTCTTAAATCAAAAGTTAATAATTACATGAAACAGCTATCTGGAATACTTGATTCTGATTGGCTGTGCCACTGAGTGGTCAAATATTTTATTATTTTATCAAATATTTTATTTTATTCAAATATTTTCTATAATAAAGTGCAACGGCACCTACCCACTTTTTCAACAACCTTGTTTCCGGAAGTATATTTTCCCTTCATCTTTCCCAAAGACATTAAAATAATGTCTTCATTAAAGAGCTATAAGCCATGATCCAAACCACTCAGCTATGAGGTCAATTACAAGATTGCAAGCTTCAATTTTAAGCAAAAAAGTATTTAAAATGTGTATTTTAACGAGGGTTTTAATGAAGGAAAGAATAAAATCCCATGAAGCATTGAAGACAGCAAATTTAAAACAATGGATAAATATAAAAGCATTGATTTAAAGATGTTGATTTTATAGCCTATATAGAAACAATATTTTACGCTTATTGCAAAATATGCATATTATGCATACAAATACTTAAGTAGTTTGATAGCATAGGGAAACAGATGCTAGCATACTACATGAACTACATAAAAACTTATTAGTAGTATGCCGGTATTCTGAACCAAATTAATTCTTACTCTACATCATTTGCAGTGCTTCATTGGAATGGGCGGTTATTTTTGGTGCGGTTTGCTTGTCACTATTCTCTCATTAGTGGCGATTTCTCTGTAGAATCAAGGGTAATGTAGTTTTCCACCAGAAATTCAGTTGTTAATTACAATTATTAAAAAAAATAATAATTTGAAATAACGTTGACAGCTTGATAGCTTCAACAAAAGCATATGCCATTGATTAACAAACCTGTAGCATACAGGTTTACAAGCTATTGTTAAAAATCAATTGCCCAGTGGAGAAAATGAATGGGATTTTTACTTCTGGAACCCAACTGTTGCACTCTATCCACCTTATTTTGCAAGTAAGCTATTTTATGTGAATGTGGGAGACTTCAGATTCATTAGCTGCTATGGGTTAATAACTAGAAGAATAACAGTAAATGGTAAAAACTGTTGCTACAAATCATTTTTATAATTACTACAATACATTAAGTTATTATAAGAAATACCAGTCTGCAATATCAGGTAGGCCACGCCCACTGATATAAGTTGGATAATGCTAATGTGTAACGCTGCCCATGGCAATATACCAGTGCTACAGTAGCCTACTCTGGTGTCATTAGTATCACTTTGAGCTCAGTGCAAGTGACACAAAAAGGTTAACAAGTGTAATCAAATTATTTATTTTAATGTATGTATAGACACACAGGTAGAATAAAATCTTTAACAGATGGCTAGAAGTTCAGTAGTGTACAATTCCAAAACGAAAACATGGAACTGGTGAGAGATGTAACAAGACGAGATAAGGACATAAAATAGAGTCGTGTTACACTGTAGCTAAAGTTGCTAGTTAACAATAAATGAATCAATAGTGTAGGCCTATTTTCGCAGTGTTCATTTTGTTACAACGGTTTCTGTGTAATAATGGACTATTTTTAGCTAAATTTTAAGGTAATCTACAAACAATCTATCAAATATTTCATGTCCATGTACCCGTGCAAACAGCTGGTCATTATAGTAAAACAAGTTTATTTTAATGACCTGACCCAAAAGTCAAATTTATCAACGTTTTCCAAATAACTGCGCAAAAGTACATTTTATAAAGAGAGAGGGAGAGAGAATTTTAAAAGCCGCAAACACTTATATTCATGACCAGTTCTGTAAATGGAAGCCGTCATTCATGCGTACTTACTTAAATCCATGCCCTGTTAAAACGTGAGACCTTCATTTGCGTTGCTTTCCATTGGAGAGCGTCTTTTTTTGAAGAAGTAACACGAAAACGCCCACTGAGATGTGCGCTCCTCCACTACATTGACTACATTCATCATGTGCATCGCCCCCACACTTTTTGACTTCTGAATCTTCCTTTCCCGGCTGGGACGTTTGTTATCTCGTCTCTGAACATGCCCAGACGTCCCTGCAGTGAGTCACTGCACAACGAAGCCAAAATAAAAGTGAGGGTAACCCTGGGGTTGTAGTAGATACTGATGCAATTCTAAATAAATAAACATGTAATAAGACTTTTGAAAAAAAGGTAGGCTGAACAAACAAAAGGAGCCCACATATTCTAGTTCAGGTTAATATTTTATTATGTGATAAGTCTTCTGCTTTCAGTGGATTGCCACATTCAGTAGGACATGCTTTGCATGTATTCCTTCATTTATTTATACGTCCACACATATTCACACTTCATATTTTACTTTTTATATTTTTATTGATGTCATTGGTTGTGCTACTAAATATTTGCTGTTTTATTGAATTTATATGCATAAAAATGTCATTGTGTACATAAAAAGTGCAGTATTTTATTTACTGTCATATGTACATTTACAGTATGCATTTCATTTGAAAATTTCAACCCACAAAAACTGAAAAGTTTAATTGTGCCTTTATAAGTAAAATCAAAGCCCATTCTGTGATAGTAATGTACTTACTATCACAGAATGGGCTAATATAAAAATGTAATATGATCAAATGTTTAACAAGACAGATTGATGGCAACAAAAGGTGTTATCACTCTACCTATTTGGATGGTAACATAATGATACAAATATGTTTAAAGGGATCTCTGTGTTTTTAAGTGTTCAGGGGCTTCAAGAAAGCAGGTGTGTGTATGAATCAGCAGAGCTGAATGAGTGCGCTCAGACGGCCTACTTTCATGACCAGCCTTCTGGTGTCTCTGTCCCTTTGCGAGTTATCATAAATATTTGTTTTATTCAGCTCCAACATATCTCTTTGCCAGATTAAACACACACACACCACTAAAGACGAGCTTCAGCAGTAATTTCATTTCACATTTTTCAGTCTTAGCACAACACCTGCCACTTGTATGGCTATAATGTTCAAATGCATGCACAGATGTGTTTGCAGAAATATAACAGGCATATCTTCCTAACAAAACACCTGTTGTCTTTGGATGTGGTGAATTGTTGTAAACATGAGGAGATCATAGTGCATTCACTGTTTATTTACTGCAAATGTGAACACTGAGCCAGTATGGTGATAGTTATGTTTAAATACGAGAGAATGTTTGTTCTGAACATTAGCGCACACTGAAATTAGAGGATCTCACCACCCTCTCTCTTTCGCAGTGCAGAAACAATCTTCCGCTCAGTCACCCTGCAGCAGCCCACAAGTCACAGCTGTGAAAAATCAGGATAGAGCAAAAAACCTTGTCTGCAAGCCTTGGAGTCACTGTGATCACAACAAGCTAAGAACACCATCAGTAAAGATTACAACACCACACATATACGTGAAACCTGTCCCATGGTAGATCATCTTTGTAGATAGATAGATAGATAGATAGATAGATAGATGGATCGATAGATAGATGGATGGATGGATGGATCGATGGATGGATGGATCGATGGATCGATGGATCGATGCACAGGTGGATGGATGGATGGATGGTAACTGATTTCTACATCCCATGGTAGATCATCTTCCCTTTTGTAGATAGATAGATAGATAGATAGATAGATAGATAGATAGATGGATGATTGGACGGGTGGATGGTAACTGGTTTCTACATCCCATGGCAGATTATCTTCCCCTTTGTAGATAGATAGATAGATAGATAGATAGATAGATAGATAGATGACCATGTTACAAAAACCAGCTTGACCACCTTAATGACTTGCTAGCAGCTGGTTGGTCGCTGGTCTGAGATGTTCTTGATCAGCTAGAAACCAACACATTGCAGCAGATTTTCCAGCAGAGGATAGATAGATAGATAGATAGATAGATAGATAGATAGATAGATAGATAGATAGATAGATAGATAGATAGAGTGAAATTTAGTGAAACGCATTTAAGCACTTTAAAACTTAAGATTATGTCAAAATGACATTAGCACAACGCACTGATGAAGACAAATGCGCCATCACATGGCATTAATGACAGGCAATAGGAACAGAAGTGGAGTCAACCCGCAATAACTAAACCAGTGACGGAACCCGCATTGCATCACAGAATCAATTCCTGGCCAGTGCACGCGCCCCAGGCTCTGCCGGCTAATTACTCCTTTACCTATCAGCGCGTGCAGTGCACACTAATCCGAAGCGTTTAGGTGATGCATTAACACCGACAAGTATGTTTTAAGGGAAGCGCTTGGCTTTTTTGAAGTTTAGCTTCCAGTCTGAGGCGAATTCAAAGACGAGCGAGAAGCATCAGCAACAGGGCACTGCCAATTCACCGGCGAGGACAATTACACAGAAAGTATCTCGATAGTCTAGACGAACAATTGGGACCGAACGGCACTGACGTCATTACTCGATACTGATTGCGTTGCTCTAATTGTGTGGGGATTTCTTACATTTTTGCGTCATTAAATGGAGCGGCGTAGGTGACGTTTGGACTGTTGCGTTCAAGAGGAGCTCTTACCAAGACTAAAAGCCGGCGCGGAAAAA
>JAFVLL020038354.1:0-10863 GCA_021397915.2 Tor tambroides | reverse complement strand
CAGCACTTTGAATTGTAAACAGTGGTTTGAGATCACTGAAGAAATCCTGGTAATGGAAGAACTTACGTATACACTAAAGATGAAAAAAAGTGCTTTCAGAATGGACTGGGAAAAGTGGTTGATATATAAAGAAAATAAAGATATCCTCAGCTAAGTTAACTGTGAAAGTTATAGAAATGGTAACCTCATCTGTTTGGCTTTGTTATGTGTGTTTTTTTTTCTTTCTTTCTATCTTCCTCCCTTTCTCTCCTTAATTGGGAGTTGGTTCATATGCATATGTATATAAATATGTTTTTTTTTAATTATTCAATGCACTGTGATGCATGTATAGGACTATTGGCTGTATATGCTGTGTTGCATAAATCTGATATGTATATGTTTAATATCCCCCTCCCCCTTTTTTTGTTGTTGCTAATACTACTTTGTTTTATGTGCATTGTTAATCTTATATATAAAAAAAATAAAAAGTTTAAAAAAATAAATGTTTTATTACTTTATTTATATATAGCTTGATAGACAGATAGATCTAAAATAATTACAATAATGACTATATTTTGCATTATGAAAAAAATACAATAAAATATATATTTTTAAATAAAGACATGTATTTATCTATCACTTTCTTGATATATAGACCGACAGACAGAGATAGAAAAATAATTACACTTATTTACTATTAAGGATTATTTAAATAATGATGCTTATATTTTGTATTATGAATAATATGTATTAAGTATGAACAATAAATATTTATTAATATAAATATATATTAAATAAATGTATTACTTTATAGACAGACAGACGGACAGATAATAAGTTTTTAAACACTGTACACAAGCTGATATCCATGCTGATATCTACTTAGAATAAGACAAAACATTAAAGCAATCAAAATCCGTAAGCCTTGAAACTGAATAACTCTGACTGTCTTCTCCTGCACAGGAAGTGCATACCTATGTGGCAAAGGATGAGAACTGCGATTAAACTCACCAGCGAGGCTCTGTCTGTCAGAGGCTGAAGCAGTGGCTGTCCTGTATAGTGTCCTAGAGTCCAGACCTAGCAGAAAATCGAGGCGTTAGCTCATCTTTCAAAAATAGATCTTCCATGCCAGCTTGGATTAGAGGAGCAGTTACATCTAAACATTAAATGTAAAAGCCCGGAGATATAAATATATCCAGTCACGCTATCGGGAGAACTGGGAAAACAGCCCAGCTGAATCCCTGAGCTCTGCTTTAGTCTGTGAAGAAGTGAGAAGACGGCTTCAGTCAAGCCAGACAGTCCGAGCGCCGCTCAGTCTCTCGCTCAGGGGAGAAAGAGAGGGACGGCTCACAGTGAAAGAGGAAATCTGGATGTTAATAACTGCCATATGGTGTAATAAGAAACATTTCACACATTTCATTTATTATCTTCAATGTAGAAATATCTATTAAAAAATAAAAATCTATTAAAAGAAGTAGAAATCAATGTTGTTTTTATTTTCGTTCTTTCTTGTGGCTGGAGGCACTCTGCAGGGATTCCTGCTCACTCCGTATCATGTGTCAGGTTCTCTAACGAACAAACCACAAATAATAAAGCCCTTTTCATGACATTCAATGACACAAAAGTATTACCTGTCCGCTCAATTGCTTCGACCAACTTAATAAGATTAGGAGGAGCGGTTTCCGGGTGTGTGAACTGTTTGGTCAAGTCCAGGACTGGAGCAACTGAAACGGCAGAAAAAAAAAAGAAAGACAATTTCCCTCAAACTATTGCTTATAACAATTACGTAAATATATCATCCTCATACAAATTAAGAGCGTCCAAGATAAAGGAAGGAAAAGACTTTTAAACCAAGGGCAAATTTCTTTATTTTCAACAAAAGTTTAAACTAAATCACTTAAATTTCATGTGGTGTAAACATCAAGTGAAAAGTGGTAACATTTTTCTTACACCTTGAATATGTGAATTTACATACCTTAATTATTATAACTAACATTTACGTTTTTAAATAGATTTTTAATGTAAAAAGACTTTTTATCTTTAAGTCATGAATATTAAGTAATCTACTTAGGTATAAGTATAAAAGCTCAAATTATCTGATATTTTTATTATCTGATTATGCCAAACTATTTAATATGGTTTTCTTTTCATAAGGTTTTCCCTTCAATATAACAACAGGACAGTTAAAAACAGTTTTATTTACAAATTAAAAACATATGTTCATTATATAAGAAGTGTATTCAATTCACTGTATGAATGAATTGCATAAAGTATTTTAATAATAGTTATAACAATAATAGATCCAGACCAAAAAAAAAAAAAAAAAGAGCATCATGTCATTAGGATACCATAGGATTACATTTATTTTCTAAATAAAATGAGTGCCTTATACAATGCAAAATCCAAATCCTAAAGTAAAATGTTTCTTAACAGCAGCATTTACCCTGGCACTCTTCATTCTCATTTCTGAATTGTGGTTTGCAAGATTGCAGCCTTCTCTACCTTCTGTTGTGACTCACTGTCCCGAGGCCAATGTTTTAAATTTGACTTTGACTTGCCCGTTACCTTTTTTAAATATAGCGCTAAATGTGCAGTCCTTCGTGGAATACTAAAGCTGCCAAAAGCAGCAACTGTCTAGCAGAGAAGGCTGTTGACGTGATATAATGAGAAGGCTCTTCTATAAAATCAGGGTATTTTTGCACCTCAGAGCCAGTGCTGAACTTGACGCAGGCCACGTCTCCCACTTCTCTTCTGTCTTAGGAGAGTGATGGCTTGGGGATGTATAATTGCATATGGGTTTTTATGACGGTTTTTATATTTTGCTTCCTTCCTTGCTTGTTCTATTGGTTAAAACCTCTTGCATTCACACAAAACAATTTAACTAAAAAAACTAACCAAAATAAGTACACATTAGAAGGCATTACAAAAATCACACAGTAAAAGATAATGAAACAGAATTTAAAAAACTAAATAGATGGAGCAACACAAAGAAAAAAATTGTCTTTATCATACAAAAGATTTTTACTGGTGGAAAAAAAACCCCGTTTCCTCCTGTCTTATTCCACCCCTTCTGGAGCTAGAGCTGCCTTGGCCCTTTGCGTGAGTGGAGCACAATAAACGATTTAATCAAAAATCCTGAACAAGCAAAACCCCACTGGCCGTGTGCCAGACCCTCCTTTTCAGGCCCACCACAAAGAGGCCAGAGCTTGGCTGCCTTCGCCTCCTGGCAGTGCAAGGCTAAACCACGTCTGATTATTAATTTTGGAGTTCAGACGAAGTGCCATGTCAGCACATTCCACTTTTCCACTGCACGTTAAACATGGAACTTTGCTCGCTTTTCCCTCTTACGGACATGAAGCCTGCCTCTTCCGCCCTCAATCTTTCCTCATCTCGCACATTTACCATGACACGGACGTGAATCCACATTCTACCCTTAATCCGCTTTATATCTTTCCTTTCCTATGGATGTATTACAGGAACGTCCTAACTTAATTCTTGAAATAAGATTTTAAAAAGTTCTGAAACTACCATGGTTACTAAACAAAATAGGAAAGGGTTAGGTTTCTTCTGTAAC
The DNA here is from genome assembly GCA_021397915.2 of Tor tambroides. Classification (NCBI taxonomy): domain Eukaryota; kingdom Metazoa; phylum Chordata; class Actinopteri; order Cypriniformes; family Cyprinidae; genus Tor; species Tor tambroides. The sequence goes on along the minus strand of JAFVLL020038354.1, from coordinate 7,310 downwards.
ACAGCAAAGTAATTAAGCCCGTTTTATTTTCAACTTTAGACTGAGATTTCTTTGTCAAAGACAATTTACTCCTGGATACAAATTTGAAAGGCTGTTTTACATGTACTGACACTGTCATTACTATCATGCATGATTATAATTTATCAAATGTCTCTATTTGCAATATGTTTGAACAATGGGCAGAATTCAGTTTTGTATATTGTCTTCTTGTCTTCATAGGTGACATCACGACACAAATGTTTTTGCCCAGATCTATTCATTTATTCAGAAATGTTGTAAATGCAATTTATTTAAACAATGACTTTAAAACACCTCTTCTAATTATCTTTTTTAAACATTTCTGAATTAAAATTAATTTCATTTTGAATCATTTTCATTTGAGGGGCATTTAACTAAGCAAAAATGTTTACAAAGTGAACTGTCCTATTCTCATAACGAAGAAAATATGAAGAGTTTATTTGCAAAAACAGATAACTCCGTTTTGTTTTTTTATTGTGTTAGTTAGCTGGGGTTTTTTTAAAGTTATTTTTTAACCTAATCAAAATAACCCAACTGCAGTTTGACTGAGATTAACTGGAATGCACAATGAAAAAACATGATGATTTTTGAGAACCGTTAAAAACAGAGTTATCTGTATGTGCAAATGAACTCTTCATATTTTTTTATTAAAAGAATGGAATTTATTAAATGACAACTAATTTGATACTAATTTTTTTTTTTTTTTTTTTTTGCTGCTCCTCTACTTTTAAAAAAACTCAACTTGTCAAATCAACCTCATGTGGTGTAACTAACAAGCTTTTAACAACAAAACAGGAAATGACATCTGGACCCCTGCGTGACTGTCAAGGGGTGTCAAGGTCAATAAGTCTCTTAAAATATTAGATAATTGGACCATTTTATCACAAGGCGTATGGTTTCTCAAAACCATATGAAAGCAACATGAATACAAAGAGTACATTTTTAAGAATTTAGCACATGCATTTTAAACAAAACACTGTAAAAGCCGTTTCCTTTTCTTTATAGCAGACACTCTGTGCATGTGCTAAATTCTTAGAAAAACCAACTTACTTAAATATATTCCTTTACTATTAAACAAACTAAACTATAGCTGCAAACTGGCATAAACACTCAAACGCGCAGCAGGGGCTTTTGTGCAAAATACTGCTTTTAGGAAAAACAGCTGTGGCCCTGCAGTCATTGTTGGTTTTTGGAGAGAGAACCAACTAATCATTACTCAATTATAGTCGTCTTGGTAGTCTGCATTCTGGCTGGCCTGCAAGTGAACGTGCCCTGGGAAAAAACAACTGCAACAACTAATGATACGATTACAGCAACAGCTTGCTTTATTCGGCTGTCACTTCTTCACGGCTGCACTGTCAAGGCAAATTCGACCATATCTGTGTTTGTACGATTTTAAGGTATACAGCAGCCTACCTTTTGGTAGGCCGAAGCGATCGACTTTGCAGTTGTACTTGTGTGTGCGGTTTGGTTTTTTGCTCGACTTGCGTTCTGATGTGTTCATTAACTTTGATTCGGCCATGCTCTACTAATGGAAAATGATGTCTTTGTACTCGGTGAATATGATTATGTAAGACAACTTTCACCCACATTGCTTTGTGCAGTTCAGTAATCTGGGCACCTCATTCATGGCTAACCGAAGGCCTAGCCCATTTCCTTTCACTGGAGCTCTAAACCTCTCGACATGTTTTAATCTTAATGCAGTGCAAACGGTATTAAGAAACACAACGCACAAAAGCTGCAACTACAAGAGACAGTCTTATATAGCTCAAGTTTCTTTTTGTTGAGCATAATCGGCTTCAGGCCCGACAAGATTTCTGCGATGCAACAGAAAAGGAAGAAAGAAAACAGGAAAAAACTCAATTTTGATAGACTAAAATATCTCATGTATACTACTGTTGAGAAGTCAGTCTGGGGTCGGTAAGATTTTTTTAACAGTTTTGAAGTAACTCTCTTACATTAAAGCACTTATAGTGAACCTTTAAAACACTAATAATTTAATAACACTATTAAATGTTTAGCAAACCATTTTTCATACTGTACATTATGATGTTGTAATGCCTAAATTCACTTGTAGCATTTAAAACTATTAATTTGAATTTTTAAGCATCAATAAAATAGCTTCTAAAAAAAGTCACAATTCAGTGTCCATAAATTTGTTAATCAAATACAAAAAATAAAATAAAATAAATAACTCGAAGAGAATTTTGTAATATTTGTAGATGTGCACTGTGTTACATATTTGCAAATATATGCACTACATTACATATTTATTATATTGTTATTTAACACATTAGTGATGTCTTATTTAATATAGTTTGAATAAACCCGTCATAATTTCTGACAGCAACCATTTAAAATTTAAACAATGCATTTGATGGATTGATTTTAGTCTTTAGTATTTTATTTTTAATTTAAACAAAATACAGAATTTAATTATATCCTCTTTTTATTGGTTATAGGCTATAACGTGAAAATGAATATCAGCTCATCGATATCAGCCGTTAGTGTTAGTCAGAGCTCTTAGAAAAGCAATAGCACACCAAGTGATTGGAGTCGTCATTTCTGTAGCACAAATAATATACTGAACAAGAAACACATTGAATTTTTATATTTATGTAGTTATCAATATCAGCCAGAATTGTTATATCCGTTCGTCCCTAGTGGGCATCATTCCCGAATTTCTACTCCCAGTTAGGGCTGCAAAATTAATCGAAATAAAATTGATAACATGACCTAGAGCGTTTATTCCTCAAATCTTTCTTGAATTTTGTCCATCACAATAAAATGCATAATGTTCTGATAAATCCTGCTGTACCATCCAAGTAACAATATGCCAGGCCAAAGCATCATGGGAAAGATTCAGACTTTAATACAGCCTCAATTCGGAGGCCTTAACTAGCCCTCGACTAATTCTTTGAAAGAAAGTTCAGGGTAAGCAGCCGGGGGAAAATTCAAGGGGCCTTCTCTTTCTGAGAATTGTAGTGAGTGGATAGTTTATAGCTGCCTGGAGACAGTATCAGAAGAGTCTGTGAAACAGGGGAGGAGGAACAGGCGGAGATTGTAGAAATGCCAAGCCATGGTTCACTTCAGCAAGCAGTAAAACTGAGGCCAGGAAAAGAAAAGGGGGGAAAAAAAGAGAGGGAGAACTTCTGCCACAGGCTGTGAAACACAACCAAGTTCGACTCTGTGCACCATTTCTGTGCGGATAGTGTTGGTGGATTTCGATTAAATCACATGAGATCTCTTTCTCACTGAATGAGAGCACTTGGATATGGGAAAACACCACATAAAAAGAGTAACAGCTCTGTTCGTAATTATATGGGCTGATATTTCCAAAGCTACGATCATTTTCACTTTTTCTTTACACATGCTTTTCTGCCATATTAACATGTTAGCTAACACAAAGAGTGTGCTGTCAATTACTCCAGCTGGAGGAAAACCGCTTAAAAAAAATCAAGTACTAGATCCAAGCCATGAGCTTTCAGTATAAATGCTGTTGTCTGGTTTATTAGAAGACATCTATAGTCTAGGGATGCAGCGATTAACCGGTTTCTCGATTAACCGCGCTTTAAAACGTCACGGTTAATTAATCGTAAAGGCTCTGCTACACCGAGTATTTCTGTTGCACAGAACGGAACAGTTCCAACTTGCGCAAAACGAAAACAAAGTTACACTAGCGGACGGTACACCAGCTTAAAATGTTCTTATCAGAGACACTACACACATTAACTATGACTGTGGGACCAAACAGCGAAGCCTTACATTTCGGGTACATCAAGAATGACCAGAGTGTCATGTAAATATTGCAGTAAAAACTGCTGCTAAAGCGCGAATACGGCTTTAAACTATTTTAACGCACGAAGGCAAGACTGACGCGAAGCTACGGCTTAGCTCAGCATTCTGCACACTTCAGATCAGACAGATGAAATAGTGCGGTAAGATCACATTTATTTGAATTATCCTAATTAATTATTCGATCGTTCGAGAGAGAGAGAGAGAGAGAGAGAGAGAGAGAGAGAGAGAGAGAGGTGCGTGTGTGAACCTGCGCGTCTCTCTACAAACATGTGAGAATGAATATATGAATATAATGAAGCGATTCAGTATCTAAGCTATTTTTAAAAGTCGCGGGGCAGCGTTCACAATAAGTTTGTGTCCTCCTGAATGTTGAGCCCGGTCTCATGAAAATACGTATTATATTACGCCAAAAAAAAAAAACGAAAACTCGTGGTATTGATACGCAAAAATGGACTTTGGCGTTTATATGCTATGCGCGTTTTTGGCGTGCATATAATACGCAGTTTTCGCGTGCATATGATACGAAATTTGTTGGCATGCATATGATACGCAGTTTTCGCGTACATATGATACGCATCTACACCACAACCCTAACCCTACCCATCGCGTAGCATAGACACGCCAAAGTCTATTTTTGCGTATCAATACCACGAGTTTTCATTTTTATTTGGCGTACTATTTATACGCACTTTCATGAGATCGGGTTGGATATGCGTGCGGAGCACGATCTCCGATCTCACAAACCAAAACAATATACTAGACATGATTTTCTCAGACCACATGTAAAGTCATACGAATTATTAAAAAAAAAAAAATCAAATTAATACGTATGGATGACAGTTGATTACAATAATAGTTCAGTTTATCCCTCTCATTATTAGTAGTTCCCCCCGTGGGATAAATAAAGTTAATAGACCTATACTAAGAATACTTCATTAACATTGTTATTTATTATCCCTGTTGTAGTATTATTCTTAAGTCAAAAACCAACAAGATTTTTTTTCTCTACCTAAGTTCTATACCTCAGGTCCGAAAGAAATGTAAAGAATGTACAAATTGAAAACACTAAATACTTTTGTGATCTATTTTCATTAGTTATTTTCAAAAGGGAAATACTGACATGGATGTTTACAGAGCAGAGGTCACCTTTGGTCACCAATGGGAGACATGGACTTTTGATTGTCTTTATTATTATTATTATTATTATTTTGTGCTGTATTATTGGTTACTGTGTTATTTCTGTTTCAAAAGGCAGCAATAAATAACACTTTATTATCTAAAGAGTATCCATGTGATTTTATACATCAATAATTTTGTGAAATGAATAAATGCATAATAATCGTCATAACCGTGAAACCGTGGTTATTCCTCAGACAATAATCGTACCAACAAAATCTATAATCGTTGCATCCCTACTATAGTCACCTGACAGATTTTAGCATGACTTTTTATATTTTGCTCAACCAGTTTAATGAATGTACATTTTTTGAAGTGTGTGTCTTATGAAGGGTGTCTTAAAGATGTGCATTTGTGGTTAAAAAGTATATAATTTAAGAAAAAGTATATAATAGCCCTTTGAAGCTAACTGCAATTTGGACCTTCAACCTGTTGGCTGCCATTTAAGTCCATTATATGGAGAAAAAGACGCCTGGATTGTTTTCCTCAAAAACCTTAATTTCTTTAAGACTAAAGAAAGAAAGACATGAACATCTTGGATGACATGGGGGTGAGTAAATTATCAGGAAATTTTTATTCTGGAAGTGAACAAATTCTTTAAGTTGGACGTTCGGGAGGTCAATAGATGAGTGACTGAGTCTTTCATACACAGCAGGTCGAGAGTTAGTAGACCAATTATTACCTATTAAGTAGGAATGGGGTGACAATATCAATATAAATTGATCTTAATTTTGATGAACCAATATTGATTCTTAAATCCCAAGAATCAATCTTTTAGTCTGTACTGTTTTCAGTTGAAGCACTAACAAAACTTTGCTAAACATTATTTGTAGCAACTCACATCCAATAACCACAATAAGCTTTTTTACTTTTGATATGAAAAAGTCACAGCTTTCAAATTTGGTCAGTTTTATCATTAAAATTCAAACAATAAATACCATTTTAGCACAATTTAATGTGGCATGATAGATAGCTGTAGCCACCTCAGTTCAAGCTGTAGCACGAAGTGAACCAATCATCTCTTCATCTTTACTACTAGTTATAGCACAAAATCATGAATGAACATCAAAAATTATGTTGAAAGAAAATATATATAACTTACTGAAATGTATCATGTCTCACGTAATTGCATGGTCAATCGCGTTTCGATATGCGGAAAAACATCAATTACACAGCTTGCAAACAAAATGCCATTTATCATTACATTTACCTCAGGAAATCCAATTCATGTCCATAGCTTTTTAGTCACCTAAAAAAATTAATTTTATAACTGCATTCTGCTAAATATATGCACACATACAGTATTACACATAGGGCCTACATATATTCATGGAATTTTACTCAATCGGTTAGTTGTGTTTTATTTAATTTATGTTTGAATAAGTTTTATAACAATTTCCTAAAACTGAAAAAATGCCTTCTGTGCAACTTAAAAGTTTGTATACATCTCAGTTTTTGATGGGTTATTATATCTAAACAGCAATAGACTTTAATAGTTTGGGCTCTGCTGTTAATTTTAACATTTAACATTGACATACCAGCCGACAGGGAACCCTTCAGAGCTTTAGTTGAGAGATTTTTTTGTCTTCAAGAAAAATTTAGGCTACATGTAATGTACCTGATATATCCAAATGAACTGATACTGAATTGGGATCTAACAGAGTCAAGAGGTTTTGATTCAAAATTGAAATGAATCCTGAAATCTGAAATTCTAGCCTTACCTTAAATACCTAGCCTTACCTAGGGCTGGACAATAATTCAATATCAATATGTATCGCGATATAATTTTTTTCAATAACAGTGATATGATTTTTAAACACATTTCCGATATTTCGATATACATTACCAGTGTTTCCCATACACTGATTTATTTGTGTCGTTTGACTTCGTTGAATAAACATGAGCACTGCACATTTCAAAATCAAAACGCGACGCGGGTGATTTAAATGAATGTATCTCTGAAGGGAACCTACTGTCTTCAGGATATTTTTGATGGCATTTTCATTTTATATGATAAAGTAGCGTTCATGAGCGGAGCTGCTTAGATTACAGTCATTACTGGGGAAACCGCTAGTTCTACCCACAGACTGTAATCTACCGCTCTCAAAGCGCCTCCTACTGGCATAGAATCAGATTGCATTTTCAATAACAAGTCCATCTCCAACAACATATTTTTGTTGTTGCTCAATTATTATAGAAATTATAGGGGTTATAGAAATTAACACTTTTATTTAGCAAGGATGCTTTAAATTGATCAAAAGTGATGATAAAGACATTTATAATGTTACAAAAGATTTCTATTTCAGATAGATTCTGTT
>JAFVLL020038352.1:0-50502 GCA_021397915.2 Tor tambroides | reverse complement strand
TAAAAAAAAAAAAAAAAAAGCAGTTTGACATAAGGCTGCAACATAAAACATTAAAAAAAAAAAAAATTACTTGAATACTTCTTCTATATTGTCACACGCACTGAGGAACAGGGAAACGAGGAGGTGAGGAACTTCATCAAACACAGGATTTATTTAAACAAAAACTCACATGGGGATCACTGGAGCCATGGAAAACAACAGAGCCACTCACAGGAAAATGGTCACATGAAGACAGTCAGACTGGACACAGAGGTAGGGAAACAGAGGGCTTTTAACCTGGGGACTAAACTAAATAACGAAACACACAGGGCCAGGAACTAATCAACTAATTAGAGGAAACGAGGAACGGAAGAGGAACACCAAATATGGGCACGGGAGGAGGGGAAACACGAGCCAAGACTCTGACATATATATATATATATATATATATATATATATATATATATATATATATATGTGTGACAGTAAAAACAATTATAATGTTATATAAAATTGTTATAATTTTACTTTTTTTTTTATCAAATAATCCTGAATGTAACAAGTTCCAAAAAAAAATCAAAGAATAAAAAATATTCAATTACAAAACATAGCCTAATTTAAAAGCTAAAAATATTTCACAGTATTACTGTTTACCTATATTTTTGATCAAATAGGCGTAGCTTAGGAGAGACTTAAATACGGTAAATTCCAAAACCTAGTAAGCTGCCTTGCTGCATAGTGCCTACATACTCAGTTGCCTTTTATGGTAAGGAAGGATTTGGAAAGCTCTGCATAGACATAAACTTTGCATGTCACACAAACAGCATTCCTCGCATGAAGTAAACAGAGTTTATGACTGATTCCAGTAGAGTTTGACATTAGACATTACACTCTTTAAGTATAACCCACAAACACTGATTAAAGTAGTGCATTCGAATTTAATTGATCTATAGTTGTCACTATAGTTTGATATTAAAGGAAATATAAGTATTTTCATAGTCAACATATTTTTTTCTCTTCGGCCTATAATGGTTTTCAGAACACACAGCCGTCATGCAGCAGTCACTGTCAGTGTGAAATGGATGGCGATCATTTAGTTGCACAAGGAAAAGCAGCCATTTTTTAAATCCCCCTTGAGCGGCAGGACAATATGAGACACATGTTAACACGGAGGTCTCATAAGAAGTATTCTCAAACATGCTGGACATCCATCATACTGAAGAGCAGGAAAGACAGACAGTTCACTCTTTTCCAGAAGCTTGATAAATAAAGACTTGGCCATTGATTCATATGTGTTTTTTTTTGTTTTGTTTTGTTGTTTTTTTTCATACAGACAGCGGTGCTGGTCCCCTGCGTGCCAGAAGTTTGATGGTTGTTGTAAAGCCATAATTGGTCAGCATGTGGCATTTGTCCTATTATCCTTTCAACACGGGTTCAATAATTTTTAAACAAGCTGTTGTGGCACAAATGTGTATCATTCCAGTCGAGTGTTGATCGATATGTCAGTGTTGTCTAAAAAAGCACCATTACTGTGTGTGTATGTATGCCTTTGGGGTGTGTAACACTGATTGGAAACCCTGGATGAATGGTGGTCATCTCAGTGTGTAGATGAGGTTCCCACTGTTTGAGGAAGTAAAATTTACAAATGACATCTGTAATATCTCCATTATTTCTCCTAGACAGGAATGAAATGGAGCCTTTTGCTTTTTGGATTTTTCTCCTATAAGAAAATGCTAACATTGACTCAGTTGAAAAGCATGCCTCTGTACATTTTTGCAAAACATCAAAAACATACCTGTTCATACAATTCACTGCATTTTCCAGCTTAAATGGACATTAGTTGAAGTTACACACCAACAACTTTTATTCCTTTTCACACAAATTTTGATTACATGGGAGACTGACTTATTTCCTTGCACAATACTATGTCATGACCTCAAAACACTATTACACTTTTCCACAGGACATTATTTGTAAACAAATACATTTTTAAGTTTGCATCACACACTTAGAGAGAACAAAACGGACAGAAGCTTTCACTGGGGTAGTACCCTCTCAAAAGGAATGAATATGTACCATTTAGGTACTAATATACACCTTTAAGGTACATGCACCCTTTAGGGGTAAATAAGGTACAAAAGTGTACCTTTTGAAACGGTACCACCCCAGTGATGGCTTTTGTACCTTTTTTTTTCCTGAGCATGCATAACCAGCTCCATATGTGTGGCTTTTCTGAAGTAGTAAGCTTGCTCGATAGCCCACGTGGTACACTAATACACATTCAGTACCGTGAAACACGAGTCACAATTAAAAAAATGCACACAGACTTGTCGAACGCATACATTTCGTGTCAAGTTTGCTTTTGTCAGCATTGTTGGTTAGGTAGTGTATGTTGTAGGTGGTTGCATTATTTTCAAGTGCAATACAGCATTAGCCTTTTTGCACCACTCACCAGACATTTCACTTCCGAACTGCCATGATATAGACAACAATCAGCTTAAAACATTGCCAGATTCACATTAATGTGTTTCACATAAAACCAAACAAGCTTTTAACGCCACTCCCTGAACATTTTACTTTCAAAGTGCTGCAAAATGTGAAAGAAACAACATAATATCATCTTTCCAGTGTGCCTGGGTTGGAAAATGCCTTAATAAGAGTTTCAGAAGAGATTGCAACAGTGACACAAATTGGTCACAATATAAACTTGAACATTTCTCACTGAATTATTCTAAGCTCAAATGATCAGAACTGCTATCCACGTTCATTTTAAAGCTTTGTATTTTAACTCTATATCCATAATGGTGTAATTTGCATTTCAATTTCTCCCAAGAAACTAGTAGAAACATCTGAGATAAAGTTTTTAAATAACACATTAAGTATCCTGAACAATGGAACGGCAACTTCTGAGTTATGAAAATTTCTTCTGGGATTACCTGATCAAGGTAGTTTATCATAATCGTGGCTGTGTGACAAAAAAAAAGACAACGGCATAGAAGCATCACCATTTCCACGCTGACATCCACTTCATCTTCAGGTCACAAATGAACAGTTCACTTGTTACTAATCATTATGCAAAGTGAGAAACCTTAAAGGTCTGCTGGACAAGTGTGAGCCCCATTGGGTAGCATTTCGATTGAACACTCTTTAAGGTCGAGCGCTCTTGTCGAGAGGGAAGTAATGCACACAAACAAGGAGATGAAAGGTTGGTTCATCAGTCTAATAAGTGCTAGTTCTTTACTAAAGCACGAGCAGGAATCATTTTCTGTCATGCTGTGAGACTCTTCCATATGAGTTGAGCCTGTGAGCCATTTCTTTCACTGCTAATGTGACGCAGCTAAAGTGAGTTTGTTTCAAAATAAAAATGAAAAGCATCTGTTAAATGACTGCTTACTTACTAGAGGACATCTGGCATATGTTTTGGTGGAACCGGTCTCATAGGAGAAACGCTGAAGCGCTCAACAGTAGGGTTCTCAAAGTAGAAATGACAGAATCTCTTAGCGAAATTGATTTAGCGGTACAAAGCATAAGTACTATGTTAAGTATCAGACTACTCACAATCTCAAAACATGATCCACCAATCAGCGAACTCGGTGTTACCATGGAAAATGGTAAGGAAGCAAGGCTATGGGGAGATCGACATCCATCAAACCTCTCATCCCCAACTTGAAAAGTTTTCTATACCAGGTTATTGAATTTTCTTGGTAGCTTTTAATCTTTGATAGTCTGCTTGTTGTTTCCAAAATGAACTTTAGCATCCCTTTTGGCTTTTTTAAATGGATTCTATATGAACTCTCTGATCATGAAATTACTTGTCCGTTGCACCGTCAAATTACTCATTCTGTCACAAGTTCCCCTCGAGAAAGATTGGTTAGTCTAATAATGTTGTTTGGTCAGTTTATATGTCTTACATGGTTATACTGAGGATAAGTTATTGTTGAAAATGTTGACTGTGGGCATGTTTTGTTTCCTTTGTGTGTGTGTGTGTGTGTTTTCCCCAGTTCATTTTAGAAGTCAAACATAGCTGGATATGCTGAAATTTGCAAGTAAAGTTGCTCTGAGACCCTAAAACCTGCAATTCTGCGTGTTGCTTTACAATTCAGATTTGCTGTTTTCCTTTCCTCCCTGCTGTGTTGATCTTGTGGGTGTCTTTCTATGTATTTGACCTTTCTTTTGCTTGGACTGCTCCTCATAAAATCACAGACATTTGGCTGTGTGAAGCAGTATTGCTTCAAAAGTGGACTTTCTCGAGAGTCTCCAAAGTAACAGATAATTTAGTCAGATGAAATCGATCATTCTGCCATTTCTCTCAAGCAGTACTAAATAACTAGCTAAGAAATGTGCCTGTCGTAAAGTAAATTTCCTGTCGTATTATAGAGTTATGTTTGATGAATGAATCATTCTTTTGAACTGATTCTTTGCAAAGCATTTGTATCACAAAACTTTAAAGGGCACCTATTATGCAAAATTCACATTCACAAGTTGTTTTGACACAAATGTGTGTTGGCAGTGTGTGTACACAACCACCCCCTAATGATAAAAACCCACCCGCTATTTTTTTTATCTCCATATATCATTAGCAGCGTCTCAGAGCAAACCGATCACAGAATCTGTAAAGTGTGATGTCACAATTTACCAGCCCCACCCACGACTGTTGATTGACACCGCCCTGAGTGAACAGCACACAATCCGACATGTTTATCCGCACGCTAGAGCACGCTAAACCGTCTATCAGAAGTTTAAACTAATATGGCTTTAAAACGCGTGATTTCAGTGCGAAAGACATGATAATCAAAACCAGACAAGTTTTTTTTTTTTAAGCGGTTATGAGCTGTAAAGGCACTTCCTTGTTCTGGAAAAGAGGGCAGGCAGCAGCAGCTCATTTGCATTTAAAGAGACATGCTCTAATACAGCGTGTTTCTGCTTCCACTCAAAATAGGCATTTTCAAAAATCATATAATAAATGATCTATGGGGTATTTTGAGCTGAAATTTCACAGACACATTCTGGCGACACCTGAGACTTATATTAGGCCTACATATTGTAAAAAGGGGCATAATAGGTGTCCTTTAAGCAATGACTTAAAGATGGGAATATTGTTCATATATTAGTAATCATATGATTATTAATATTGATAAGTCATATAAATGTTTGTGGATGATTACTAATATTAATTAATAATTATTATTTATTGTTCTTAAATATATTATTTTGATTACAATTACTAATAATAGTCTTACCTGTCAATAAATAATTACATTTTAATTGTTTTAAATTGCTTAATTTTTATTATCAAGAATTCTTAACTTTTAATAAATGATTAAATATTAGTAAATTTATCATTTTAATTTTTAGGGTTTTTTGGTATTAATATTCTTTCATTATATTAGTGATGATATTTTGAGCAATATTGTTAACTTTGTTATTCAAATTATTTTTAAAACAATTTTTTAATCAGTTTCTAATGGAAAAGAAGCTGCAATTTTACTATAAAAATGAAATGCAAAATTCTGCACAGGCACAAATCAGCAGATTAGAATATTTCTGAAGGATCATGTGACACTGAAGACCGGAATAATGATGCTGAAAATTCAGCTTTGCATCACAGGAATAAACTACATTTTAAAATAGGCTATATTACAATAGAAAACAGTCATTTTAAATAACATTTAACAATGTTACTGTATTTAAAGCATAAGAGACTTCTTTCAACAACTTCTGAATGGTAGTGTGTTATGATAATAGTTCTGCACAGTGTTTCCAGATTGGAAATGTCCAAGTATCATACCAGAAGCTCAAAATTATTGTATTTGGAAGAAAATTAACATCTGACCTAAGTGTGGCAGGAACGTTAACTTGTGCTCATGAGAGAGAGTGTCATTCTCCACGATGACTGTCCGAGAAGACATGAGATGAGACGAAAGACATGCGTAACACCACGTTCACATTCGCCTCGCAATTATGAAGGTAGACGCAGGATACACACAACTGAGCAATGAGTATAGAAGCCCTATGATTACAACGACCATCATTTGGTGTCACAAAATTCTGAAATGATCGTACACTATGGTATTATTGATCGTACATCGTACAGAGGTCAAAATTATGGTACAAATATGATAATTATCGTACATCTGGCAACAGTGGTTCTGCATATTGTTGGGTCTATGCCTTTCATGTTAATATTACAGATTATGTACATTTTAGTTTAGTCTTGTACCCTTAAAAGTTCTGAGACCGCATCGGATGGCTATGTGATGCCCAATGTAAAATTAGGATCCTAAAGCAAAACCAGCTGAGACCCACTGATCAAAACACAGGTCAATTCACTCGTCCGACAGTGCATGTTTTCCAGATGGTTGCCCACCTAGTTTTCGGAAAACTCCCAATCGTAGCAGAGGAAGTCATTTGGCTTGTTTTGAGAAACAGGATTTGCAGCAAAAACTAGAAGAGATGGAGGAAGATCACGGAGGTGATGCTGAAAGAGAGAGGGATGTGTTGGCAAAGCTCTCTGCAACCCCCCGTCTGGACGTGCATGCGTGTGCGCATGGGCATGCGACCTTCCTACATACTCTTGCAAGTCTCTCGCTATCTTTTTATCTCTGTCTCTCTCTCTCTCGTTCTGTCTGAAGCAGGGATGCACTCTACCAATCTCTTTCGCGTTCACATTTCCTCCCTCTCCATCACAGACTCTTCTCTTATATCATCGGTGTCTGTCTGTCTCCGCATCATGCGGCAATGACAATCCCGTACTAATTAGCCCAATGCCAGCGTCTGTCAGCCCGAGGGTGCCGCGTTTACGTGAGCCAGCACGAGTGACGGCAAAGTCAGCAAAGTTCCTCCGCGTCGAACCCTCCGGCCCCGGCCGCTAGCCTTTCCGTGCCGCCCCCCCCCCGCCGCCGCCGCCGCCGCCGCCGCCGAGAATGTAAAAAGAATCACAAACCCATGGAATTTTTCTTCTTCCCGTTATTAATGGGTGACTTGCGTGATGAATGGTGCCGAGGAGACACTGACAGCTCACCTGTAGCCCGCACTCGGCCGCCATTAGGTTGCATTTAAAGCACAGGACTGCACAAATAACACACACACAGGCACGCTCTTCTGATGAATAATGATTGACTGCCTTTGAAAGATCTGCGTCAGTTGTAGCTGCAGCTTTCTGAACTGTGCCGCAGGCAATTACTTTGTTTTATATTAAAAAAAAAAGGGGGGGGAAGAGGAGGAGGGAGAAAAAGAGCAGGAGCTCGGAAAAGATCACAGTGCCATCCAGTGGACGCTGTCGGTGAAGGAAGTTGTTGTTTACAGGAAAGGTAATTAAATTACCCCATTAACTCAGTTTTTCGGGGGAAAAAAACAGTGTGTGGGAGGTAACTGAAGCAAGGTTAGCTATAAAACACGTCTATATTCGTATACTGCAAGCAGTCGGGTAACTACTTCACAATTTATCAGAGAAGAAGTTGTTCCACTGAGACATGCAATCTTTCAAAGGTTAATGAGAGAGACCCTGACTATATTTTCTTATAACAGGCCTGAGGCAACATGCACCTTATCTTTAACCGCTTTGCTATCACAGGAATGAGTTTTAAAATATATTTTCAAATAGAAAACAGTTTTGTAATAATATTTCACAATATTACTGATTTTGCTGTATTTTTTATCAAATAAAGCAGTTTTGGTGAGCGTAACAGACTTCTTTTAAAACCTTTTAATGGTGGTGTAGTTTAGAATATTGTTAGGTTGTTGTTGTTTTTTTGTTGTTGTTTTTTTAGATTTAGAAGTATATTGTTGTTTAGTTTTGTACAGAAATAAAGATGCAAAAGCTGTCACTGGGGTGGTACCTTATCAAAAGTTTCTAATATGTACCATTTAGCTACTAATATATACACTTTAGGGACTTATATGTTCCTTTGAGGTACTAAAACGTAGCTTTTGAAAGGGTACTGCCCCAGTGACAGCTTTTGTACCTTTTTTTTCCTGAAAGTGTATCTGAGACTGTATTGGGTTGCCACTGGATGTCGAGTGTATAATTGGGATCCTAAAGCAAAACTAGCAGACAATCATTGATCTAAAACAGACATCTTTAACTGCTTCAGCTCAAGCTTCTATCCATGCAACAGATGTGTCAGTCTTCATGTAATTTTCTGGTTTGTACTGCGTAAGCGTTGCATAAAGTGCTACGGCATTGCAGACTTTATGCAGAAATCAATCAGGGATCCCTTTATGGATTCCCCTACGTCTGCTTTTAAGACATTCATCTCTGTGTTGGCTGGGATGGCGAGAGCTAAAAATACCCCGCTTTAGGTTTAGAGGCCAACAATGCAGGGTAGGAAATCTACTTTGCACTGCGATCAATAGGTACGGGTTTCCTGTCAAGTGCACAGGCAACCTCTTTAGTCATTCATGCCCTTTCAAATGGCCCCCAAGTTCACACTGGAATCTTTGTGTCCTGGAAATTTCTAATTTCACAATGTTTTGGTAGGAGGATTAGCCATGCAGCCATGGAGCACTATTTCTTTGGAGTCTGAAGAAGGGGGCTCAGGGAGAAAGAAAAAGAGTAAATCTGTTTCCATAAGGAAAAGGTTTTGAAAAATGCAATTTATTCCTCTTGCTTTGAGGCCTGATTTATTTCATATCACGGTCTAAGCCGCAAACCAGAGAACTTACCTGGACGGTTGAGAGAAGGTGAATTGGAAAAGCTTATCTCCAAGGTGCACTTACTCCCAAGTTGGGGTGTTTTTAAGACCGATTACGGCATTTGCCGAATGTGAATATGAGATGAGTAGTTGTGCATGAGTCAGCACATATAAGTCAGTGGTTTCAATGCTACTATTAGCAAATGTGCAGCTGGGAGCTGCAGAGAACAGGTATTATATGCTCATGGACTCCCAGTGTGTACACGAGTCGGGAGCAATAAACATTTCTTTACAAAGGTACTATTGAGGTGCCATGGTACAACGATAGTATCGGATGTTAATCCTGTGGTGCTTTGATATATATCATGTCACTGAAAGATAACTGTACTCATATGGGTGAATCTCACAAAACCTGTTTCACTACAAACTTTAAGGAAAAGAAAAAATATATCATTTTGTGACACAACACAACATTGCAACCTAAACATATCTGAAATTAAATGTAAATAAGTATAGTTGTAGTTTTATTTTTTTATTTATTTTTTTCTCAGATACAAACATCTATTTCACAACTGTCATTAATATATTTAATGGTGTGTGTGTGTGTGTGTGTGTGTGTGTGTGTATATATATAAATAAAATAAGGGCAAAAAAAATATTGATAATAATAGGAAATGTTTCTTGAGCACCAGAATCAAGGATCCCATACTGGTTTGGGGTTGAAATGTGGCAGGGATATTTGTGTGTGTGTATGTGTACCTATTTAACCATATTTTGGGGACAAATTTGTACCCAAAAGTGAGCTAAACCTGACAAAATCTCCAAAAACCTCCCTTTGGGGACATCCTCATTTGTAAAACTGGTATAAAAATAAAGTAAACAAAGGTGTTTTTTTTTGTTGTTGTTTTTTTTACAAATTGCAAAATGCAGAAAATTTTCTGTAAGGGATAGGGTTAGGTGTAAGGTTGGTGTAGGTCAATAGAAAATACGGTTTGTACAGTATAAAAACCATTACGCCTATGGAATGTCGCCATTTATATAGCGAAGTTAACGTGTTTTTGTGTGTGTGTGTGTGTGTGTGTGTGTGTGTGTACTTGTTTTTATATTCCGGTGGGGACTTAAACCTGAATACACACAGACTTATGGGGACTTGTGTCACGGTGGGGACCTAAATTGAGGTCCCCACGGGTAAACAAGCTTATAAATCACACAGAATGAAGTTTTTTGAAAATGTAAAAATGCAGAAAGTTTCCTGTAAGGGGTAGGTTTAGGTGTAGGGTTGGTGTAGGGCGATAGACAATACAGTCTGTACAGTAGAAAAACCATTACGCCTATGAAAGTCCCCACAAGGATAGCGAAACAAGTGTGTGTGTGTGTGTGTGTGTGTGTGTGTGAGTGATTCATCCTTATATAATAAGGTTTAGATATGCTACTCAAAGGTAGGTCAGAGTATTATATTACCATGTTACATGTCCATAAATAAATATATAAACACACCATTGCAGTACTAAGATGCTTTTCTGTAAGTGAATGCAAACAGGGCAAACCAGCTGCTATACTTAATTCCCAAATGCACAGGCTTTCCCGTCTTCAGGTTTAGCTGTTATTTCTGACCTGTGAGCAGCCTTCTGGCAACTAGTGAATTCCACTCCAGACTTAGATCAGCTCTCATTCTGATGCTGTGTTCATGCTGTGTTCATAAAAAAAAAAAAAAACTGCAAGGTTGACATAGATAAGCAACTGATTTGAATGTAAGATTTGCCTAATTATTTAACATGAATGAGTTAATGTGTTGCACGAAGAAGGTGTCAGCTACTTAGAGGAATGGACACGACATTAGCGTTGACACCAGACAGTTGCTATCAGTGTTCATCTATTTCTTTCACAGTCACTTCCTGAGGGTGTGAGAATGATTTGTCATCTTCATAAGGCATCAGATATGAAAATCTAGGCAGACATAATCTCTAATAAAAGTCATGGCACTTTGCAAACACATTTTTCATATACATCTCAGTGCTCCCTTGATTTCCATGGCTTTGGTAGTACTTTTCATTCAGTTTGTGTCGTGCTGGTGTTTTCTCAGTAGATTTGGTCTGAGGAGATTGCTGAACCCAAGCAGAAGTCAAAAGAAATGAATGGACCTCTAGCTTGTGAAATATTCATGCACAATATACCCCCAAAACTCCTCTGCTATTTTCAGAGAACAAAACAATGTTCCTCGCTCTCTATTTCATGTCATAGGCCTTAAAGGAATAGTTCACCAAAAAATGACAATTGGCTGAAAAGTTACTCACACTCAGGCAATACGAAATGTAGATGAGTTTGTTTCATGTGGCATTACATCACTTGCCCAACAAAGGATCCTCTGCAGCGAATGGGTGCCATCAGAATGAGTCTAAACAGCTGATAAAAACATCACAATAATCCACAAGTAATCCACACCACTCCAGTCCATCAGTTAACATCTTGTGAAGTGAAAAGCTGCATGTTTGTCAAAAACAAATCTATCATTAAGACATTTTGAACTTCAAACTGTTGCTTCCAGCTAAAATACTCTAAAAGTCCATTATCAATAATATTGTTTTCTCTAGTGAAAAGGGTGTCTCGTCTGAATCAGTAGAGAAATATGCACGGATCAAGCACTGAGCACATAAACAAATATGTGTGTGGATTTTGATGTGACAGGACAACAGAGGATGGACTTTTTTAATGGAGGGAGCATTATAATGAATTGTGTAATCATATTTTGGCCAGAAGTGATTGTTTAAAGTTAACATGCAGTAATAATGGATTCGGTTATTACACACACGCAGCTTTTCACTTCACAAGATGGACTGGAGTGGTGTGGATTACTTGTGAATCATTGTGATGTTTTTATCAGCTGTTTGGACTCTCATTCTGACGGCACCCATTCACTGCAGAGGTGAGCAAGTGATGTAATGCTACATTTCTGCAAATTTGTTCTGATGAAGACTCATCTAGTTTAATTTTTTGTGTGGACTATTCCTTTAAAGAGATGATTCATCTCTGAAATGAAAATTGTGTTATCATTTACTCTCGCTTCATGTGTTCTTATGTTTTTTTGTTTTTGTTTTTTTCGCACTATCTTTGCCACACAACACAGACTAATTTTTATATTGCTTTTTAACCTTTATGGAGAAATAAAACACAAGCTTGTATGATTTTGTCTTTCATGGAAGAAAGAAAATAATAGTTTGGCATGCCAAATGATGACTGAATCGCTTTTTGGGTGAACTGTTATTTTAATAGCCTTTTTAGGGCCAGAAATGAAGGTTACTACACACAAACACACACCATTTTTGCTCATACAATGTCTTAGTACACAAGTTGTTAATATAAGGTCTATAGAGAGCCAAAACAATCCGTCGAGGAGGCAGTGAAGGAGTCCAACTCATTTTTTCTGCCGTCTGCGGGGAGTTGAAAGGGATGAGCAAGTAAAAATCACCAGCCGTTCCTTGTATAATTCAAGCACCCTGCAAAAAATGAATTAATGATCTCATCAGAGTGCTATTGTGTACACTAACTGTGTAAAATATGCCCAAGGAATTCGTCTGCAAGTGCAATATGAGTGCTTATTGTAACATGACACTGGTAATTAAAGGTTTGTGTGACAGTACATTGTAGAACAATGCACACTTCCACAGCTAGTGGGTACGAACAACAGCACAATCCTAATAGCCAGCTTACGTTGCCTAGATACAGTTGCTGCAATTGTCACAGATGCATGGTTTTACTGTGAAAGCTAATTATGTTTTGTTTTTGTTTGGCTTTTTTTAAAACTGCAATGCATTTGCCACCCCCAAACTTCACGTTTTCTCTGACACCTTTGCCACCCACATCCACAAGCGCGTTTGCACAAACGGGACTGATTAAAATGAAAGATATTATTTGAAAGTGGTGGGTCGTGATCTAAAAATGGGTCACGGGTCCTTTAAGGTCGTGCCTGGCATGGAGAAAGCAATGCCAAATATAAAGAATAATCTGAAACTAACCACAGTCAGGACAACAAAAGAAATGTTTCTCTACTTCTAAAAGGGAGACAATGCTTTCCACCCACTCAATCCGTGAAATAAATAAATAAATAAATAAAAATAAATCAATCTATCTATCTATCTGTCTATCTATCTATCGGTTTGTAAGAGTTACTAAAGATTTAAACAACAAAATGTGCTTTGACATGAATTTTATACTTTTAAGCAATTCATGTGAATAATTTCGCATTTTAATTGTTGACCCCATACAGCTCATGTCGATATTAAAATATATAATTATAATATATATATATATATATATATATATATATATATATATATTATATTATATATTAATGTAACTTATAATATATAATCTCAATTATTTATACATTAATGTTCAAAAACTGTGGGTCAGTAAAATATTTTTTTAAGAATTTAATACTTGCATTCAGCAAGGATGCATTAAAATAATCAAAAGTGACATTGTTAAAAAAAAATTAAAAAAATAAAATGTTTTATTTTCAAACACTGAAATGTTTCTTGAGCAGCAAATCATCTTATTAGAATGAATGACATATTACAATATATTCAAACAAAAAGCAGATAATTTAAATTGTAAAAATATTTCACAATATTGCTCTTTTTACTGTAATTTTTAATCAAATATGCAGCCTTGGTGAGCATAAGTGACTTCTTTCAAAAACATCACAAACATCTTTTGAATGGTAGTGTTATATAATAGTAAATATATATAAAAATGTTTGATTTCAAGGACATTTTTGTTTAGTTTTCTCTGCTAAATAATGTTGAAACCATTTGAGAATCAGAAGCATTTCATTGTAAACCAATCTTTATAACATGCGTTTTGAGTATTGAGAGTGTGAGTGATACAATTAAAGACTGATGACGGTCTAAAAGATGTTATTTGGACGTCAGCGCCACTTAAAGTATTTAAAATTCATATTTGTCATAATTCATTGGCCGTCTAATTGGTTATTCTGTGTATGTCTGCATAAACAATTATACAGCAAGCATCAGCAAAGCCGAGTTCTATAGATCATTAATCTACTCGAGTGCAGTTCTGTCACGTTAGTTCAAAGCATTTGTATGTGCGAGCATCTTCCCTTCCTTGATACGATACAGACAGCCCTGAATCTGAACACCAGAAAAGAGTTCTCCATGCAGAAGGCAAACTTGTGAGATTCCTACATCTGAAATTCCCAAGCTTCAGTGCACGTCGTCCTCTTCTAGCCCTCTTATCTCCAGGGAACTTGGCAGCGGAGCCAACTTCTCTTCCTTTGTAAGGGATTTGTGGCAAGTGGATAATTGACTGATCGAGCAACCACTCGAAGGAAACCAATTAATGGCATTCTCCACCGTGGCATTGTGACTGCCTTGATTTGTAGTGGAGTTTATTATCCCAGCCAATGCATTAAATATTAATGTATACCCCAGCATGACTCTGAGGGGTTTAGTGAGAGGTATTTAGTTTTGTTTTGTATTGAAAACAACTGCTTTGGGGTTTCAGATTGGTGCATTCACTATTATTATTTTATATATGGAACTATTTGTTGTTGTACACTTATTTAGATCATTTTAGATGGTTAAAATACAATATATTTAATTTTGTACCAATAAATAAATAAGGTAAATTTTATTTATTTTTATTTTTTTTCTTCTTTTTCAAAAGCAGTTTCGTATTGGTGCGTATATAAATAAATAAATATATATATATATATATATATATATATATATGTGTGTGTGTGTGTGTGTGTGTGTAGATTTTTTTATTTACAATTTCTGTCACGTAAATTTTATGTTAACTGTGCTGACTGGTCCACAATCAAGTAAGCTAATGCAATTCATAAGTACATTAAAAGATTTTATTTTTTCTCAGCTAGACAATAACTAAATCCACTAGAGCTTTTTCATTGTCACTTTTGAGGATTCATTTCAGATGTTCCCTTAGTAGGCAGCTGCCTATGTAGTAAGTAAACTCACTATTTTTTGAACAGAGCCACAAAATTGTGCTAGTCTGACAAATAATTAGCCTCACAACATTAAAGATGATATCACTATATAAAGTGCTTGAAAATGTCCTAGTAACGTCTATATCAGTAATTAGGCCATATTATAAAAAGAAAATACCTCAGTGACAGCCATGTTCAATATCCAGCGCGAATCCACTACTGCATTGATTCAGTACAACAGCGACAACACCGACAAAGTGTTTTGGCCCAGCAGAGGAGCGCGTCAGGAGAACGGAGGAGAGCCTGACACAAAAGGACTTGATTAAAGAATAAACATTGAGGGTAATAATTAAGAAGCGTTAATGAGGCATGCAGGTCTCATCGCCTCTGCTCCTCCAGCCCTTCAGGGCCGGGACAGGCACTAGACAAGCAATTCCTAATTACGCCACGCAACCACTGTCCTGACAATAGCCGTGATGACTATAACTCCAATGAGACTGCAAACAGCGGAGCAGATTCAGCGTACAGCTTGTCATGAATGGATTAGTTGTCAGCCACTGGGAACAATTACTTGTTTTAAAATGCTTGGTATTAAAAACTAGATTTTGATATTTTTTGAGGAAATGTAAGTGGTGTTTCCCTGTTTCAAACTGACCTGCATGTTTCTAGGTTATTGTGGCTGGCTGCTTTGGTTGCCAATGCATTTTGAGTGGTTTTTAGTCTATTGCTATGTGGTTGCTAGGGTGTTCCTTACTGTTGCTTACTGGGCCAGTAAGTCAAAAAAAAGCCCATTATCTGGTTTCTGTGATATTCTGGCCCTTATGGCTCAGGTCCCTACTTTCAATTAAGCTAATGTGATTTTTCCAACTCTGATCAGTAAATAATAATAATAGTACACATCGAAATAAAATAATTTGAGATATTTGTCTATAGCAGAGATTTTACAAAAGTGATTAGCAAACACCATTAATAAGAGATGAATCAATTATAGATAGATAGATAGATAGATAGATAGATAGATAGATAGATAGACTGAAATGTTAGTAATGGCTTAGTTTAATAAAATTGTCACGATCGCCAGCTGGAGTGCCCATGAACTCCATTAGAGGGCACTCCACCCCGGACTCTTGCTATTGTTTCCTGGACTTCATTTCCCTACCCCTGTCTGTATGTTATGTTCTGATTGCTTCCCTGGTTGCATATGTCTTGTTCTCATTGGTTGTTTTTGTCGTGTTCTCCTGGTCCAGTATAAAAGATGCTCACACCCACTCTTGGGGGCTGATTATTAGATAGCCATTTCTTAGTTCCTAGAGTTTTCCTTTCCGTGTTTCCCTGAGTTTTGACCCTGGACTGTTTCCTAGTCTCTTGATCTATTGCCGCCTGTCCTGACTCTTGCCTGTTTATTGGAATACTCTTTTGCCTTTGCCTGGATTGTACTGTTCGCTGGTGTTTGACCCTGCCTGTTTTGACCACGTGTATGAATAAAGCCTTGCATTTGGATCCTCCAACTCCGTTGTCACGCTCCCCGCATTACAAAAATGCTGGCAATAACTGAAAGACATATCAAAAGACACCAATGTACTCTACATTAATTTACTTATTTATTACTAAGTTAATATAAATATTATTATATTATAAAAATGTTATTATTGTAAGTGTAGAGAGCACTGATATCTTGTATTATTACATGGTAACAAGATTAGATTAGGGAACACTAGTCACTAACTAGTTGCTTATTAGCATGCATATTACTAGCATATTAGCCATTTATTAGTATTGTTTATTAGTATTAGTATTAGCACATATTAATGTCTCATTCTGCATGGTCATATTCTAGATCCCTTACCCCTACCCATACTTAAACTACTACAACAAATACCTTACTACCAATAAGCAGCAAATTGGGAGTTTATTGAGGAAAAACTCTTAGTTAATAGTGAATATGTGTTCAGTAATCTAAAATAGTACCTGTATTACTTTTGCCTCTATTTTATTAAACCAATAAGCCACTGTTTTTGACTTTTACTGCAAGTAATGCATTTTTAAGTGAAACAATATATTTTGCAAGAAAACATTTAAGGCAGAACTTGATTTTTATCCATTATGAATTGATTGGATCATGAAAAGTTGGCATTTTATACCAGAATGGAGAACTGAATGTGAGTTTGTCAGTGGTTATTGGTTAAACATTACCCACAAGTCCCATCAGCGGGAAAGCCGTTTCAGAGGCAGAACAGCTTATTACATTTTCATAAAAGATTACAAAGACAAAAATTTGTTTTCTTAGAAATAACACGCAGTGATGAATCACACACATTGCTTTGAACATGCATTAAAGAATATAGGGTGCTTTTTCCCACTGATTTCTGACAACTCAATTCAGTAACTCTGAATGCACATAAATCCTCCTGCAGTAATTTGTCTAGAACTGATCCTTCTTTAGACAAGTGTAACTGAACATGTTGTCATAACAGCCCCCAACAACGCTCGCTCCATGTAATCAAAGATCCGTCTGTCTGCTAACATACCACCATATGTAAGCCACCACCAGCATTATTGCCTAGAAATGCAAAATCTCATCACTTCAGCAGAGTGGAAGCATGAGGAGGAGAATGTATGGACAGAAAATACCAAGAAATACAAAAGGAGCAGGGAAATAAATTGAAGGAAAAAGTGTTGAGTATTTCAGAATAGATTCGGAGAGCAAGAAAGACACACAAAGAGGCTGAATATTTATTATACTCCTGAAAGATGTCTGGAAAGCGCGTTTTGGGAAAGTTTACAAGCTTGTGTCAAGGAAATGACGCCGACTTTGTGAGACTCGTTAGAGCTGTTTGGAAAAGTTTAGCAAAGTCATGTCAAAATCCCAAAATATTTTGCTCATTTTTAAACTCTTATTGCCTCTGGGCTCAATCAAATGGCATTTTGTGTCATTCTGCGGTTTCGGAAGAGAAACAGCTTGAAAACATGATGTTACACAAAACATGAATATGGATGAAAACATTGCTCTGTCCTGAAGATCAGTTTTACCTATTTTTATAGCTATTCAGTACATAAGCATTGTAATAGTAGTTTTTTAATAAACTAAAACTTTATTTTATTTATTTTATTTTATTTTATTATCAGGGGTGCACATAAGTTTTTTCAGCCTGGTTCTCATAAGAGCACCTGGAGATTTGGTCTGGTCCTCACACTGCACATAGTGTGACCCAATAAATATAGTTATAAAAAATAAATTAATAATAGTGATAATAATATTATTATTATTGTTAAATTAAATAATAAACAAAATAATATTTAATTTATATTTATAATAAATATTTAATAATATTTATATATATAATTTTTCATCATATTCACAATTTAAACTCAGCAAGCTTTTATTTTGGCGGGTTGCTGGCAAGTAAGCATATTCGCTGCCGGGTTTAGCGTTGATGATCGATGAGTGTCAGTGAATGAAATGTCACAGTTTTGCATTGTGCTTTGAAAACAGCAGCAGGTAGTCTAGATTTATGGTTTCAGTTTGAATAGAAATCTTATACTTCACAGTTTGCCAATCTAAAATGGTAATTGTCCATTAACAGCTTTTTATTTTAGTCGCCCATGCGCACATGCGTACTACTTATGTGCACCCCTGTATATTATATTATATAGGCATTATTTTAAATGTTTTTAAAATATTATTCACTTAATTAATCAGTTGTTTACACCAATGGAAGTATGTTTTAAAGGTCATATCAGGTGGAAATGTCTTGTTACAAACTCACATTTCAGAGTGTAGCTACTTGTGCTTGAACCATAATGATGGGTCTCCAAAACACACCAATTAATGGTCAAAAGTCTCAAAGTCTCTTGCCATCACACTGGATGTAAAGAGGCAATCTAGTGAGACTTGAGGAAATGCAGTCCCCAGACAGCCAGAGAGAGAGAGAGACTTTTGTAACACATCGTGTCTGGTGATAGAATCAGAGGGCTGTGAAACAGTCGCTTGGGTACCTTTTGATGTCCTGTACTCGCTGGAGACAGATACAAGGCGTAGTTTCCACATTATCTCCTATCCGACACGGAAATCAAGCCTGCTCGACTTCACACGCTGCGTTTGAATGGGAACTAGGTCAGTGTTCTGTGATAGCAGACGGAGAAGTGGTCCACTAATGGCCGTCTACAATCTTCATGCTTCTGTTGAACTTAACTAAGGTACATCATAAGACTAAGTGCTAATGCATTCAGTGCAGAAGTTTGAGGTTACATATAGATAGGTTATTAGTGGCAACATGATTTTTGCTCATGCCTAATTTTCCAAAACTAGCTCTTTTTTGTTGTTGTTGTTGATAAAATGGGCAAAAATTATTTACACTTTTACATTTTAAAAAGGGACCTGGTCCAATCTAAAAGCAGAACCAGAAAGCATTTGCCTAGCAACCGTCCAGAATGCCCTAGCACCTGCATTTTGACGTCACTTTCTGCAACACTCACAAAATAGAAAAATGTAATATTGATATTTTCATGTCGCAGTAGAATGAATTAGAATCATTCAATCAATCAATCACAGTATACTATCGACTACCATCGTTAATACTATTGTGTTATTATCATATACTGTGATTGTTCCATGGTATTTTTGAAAGTTATTCTAAGTACCACATAATTATCATGGTATATGAATTTCAATGCTATTCAAAATACTAATAGGTTGGGTAAGTTTTTTTTGTTTGTTTGTTTTTTTTTTATATTTGTTATGCTCACTTATGCTCACAAAGACTGCATTTATTTAAAAAACAAACAAACAAAAAAAACATTAAAAATATAAAATTGTGAAATATTATTACAATTTAAAGTAACTGTTTGTTTTCTGTGAATATATATATATATATTAAAATGTATTTTATTCCTGTGATGCAAAGCTGAATCTTCAGCACCAATACTCCAGTCCTGTCACATGATCCTTCAGAAATCATTCTATGCTGATTTACTCCTCAAGAAACATTTCTGATTATTATCAATGTTAATGTTTTTGTGGACACCATTTTTTTGATGAGTAGAAAGTTCAAAAGAACAGAAATCTTTTGTAACATTGTAAATTACTGCATTAATGCATCCTTACTGAATAAAATTATTACTTTAAAAACAATACTGGTGACCCCTTTTAAAGGTGAAGCAAATAAAAAACAGCAACATGCATTAAGACAGTAAATAAGGTAGTTTTTGACCCCATGTTGATTTTAAAGCTAGGTCACAGTCGATAATATGAAACTTATCTCCACGTTACATCATGTTCTGATTTCTCACTTATACACAATGAGTGTTTTTAGAAGTAAAGATTGGGTTTATCGAATCGTAATATCTCTGTTGTTCTCATCACACTCACTCCATCTCACTTTGTAATCTGTGGATGAGCAGCAGAGTTTTATGTGTTTGTCTGCAGTGCACAAACTCCTCTTCCTCCGCCCTCTGATTAGATATTGATCAGCCTTCCCCCTTGTCTGGGACCATTCAGTCTTTTCCAGCCACTGTAAGAATTCTTTCCTCAGAAAATAAACAACATGGTAATTGTCACAGTCATTTTCTCTTCCCCTTGAAAATATACACACGCCCCACACACACATTTACAAGCAAAACACGTTCCTCAGGACAAGAGAGGCTCAGTGGGTGAGAGTGTGATGGCGCCCCCTGATGGTCACTAGGTGGAGGCGCTGCATTGAAAAGGCCCTTCACTTGTGCTGAATCATGTAAGGACTGTTTGATTGAATATTCTTGGGTATTTGTGAACAATTGCATATAAAATGTACTTCAGTTTGGCTTACACAGTTTTAAACTTAAAGTGATGCATATTTGTCAGTACATAAGTGAAACAGAATGTGAAATTTCCACACTCAAGTAAATAAATAAATAAACAAACATGGCATAGTTATTTTTAACTTTATTAATTTTATTTTATTTAAATAATCATATTTATTCAAATAATTTAGAATCAGCGTAAATCTGTTCATTGTAAAAATTTAGAATATAGCTAGCTGTGGCAATATTCAATTAGTTAAAATGCATGACATTGAAACAAATTGGATTGATCGAAAACCTGCTTATTATTTATTTAAAACACATTTAGTTAATTTACGTATGAATGAGAAATATGTGTCACATTAAAGGAATAGTTCACCCAAAAAAAATGCTTAAAATGTACTCACCCCTACAAGATGTGGATGAGTTTGTTTCTTCATTAGATTTGGGGAAATGTAGCATTACATCACTTGCTCACCAATGGATGCTCTGCAGTGAATGGGTGCCGTCAGAATGAGAGTCCAAACGGCTGACAAAAACATGTCAATAATCCACAAGTAATCCACACCACTCCAGTACATCAATTAACATCTTTTGCAGTTAAAAAAATAAATAAATGTGTGTTTGTAAGAAACACATCCATTATTAAGGCATTTTAACATTTAAACCATCCCTTCTGGACAAAATTATGAGTCCATAATCCATAATATTGCTTTCATCAGTGAAAAAGTCCATTTCTTGTTGTCCTCTCACATCAAAATCCACCCACATATTTGTTTAGAAGTGTTTTGGACTGTTTTTGCTTGTGAGTGCTGCTCGATCTGTGCATATTTCTCTCCTGATTCAGATAACACAGCTTTTTCACTGGAGTAAGCATTATTATGAACAGATGATTTTTATTTCATATTTTTATGGAGTGGTGTGGATTACTTGTGGATTATAGTTATGCTTCTATCAGCATTATGATGGCACCCATTCACTGCAGAGGTTCCATTTTTGATTGTGTACTCACCATCAGGGAGTATCAGTAAATAAGAAAAATGTAAGACACGATCATGTTGTAGACTATGGATTTTCATTTAGTTTTTAGCTTACTGTGTGACAGCTCCTCTGTTATCACAATAGCTTTTTAGTTAGGAGGAACTCCCTTGATAATGCAAACTCCCTTTATTATCAGATACTAGCTTTCTCTTGTCTATGTGCAAGGTGCATAATTCATCATTCAGCAGCAAAATTCGACTCTATTCTAATTGTACGGTTCAGGGATGCATTCTAGCGGCAAGACGAAAGGAAAAAATGAAAACACAAAGCTACGGTATGAGATTTCACAATGTGTTCCTAGGGCTATGATAAAATGAAGACAAAAATATAAAGAAAGAAGTTTCGCCGGGGAAATGATAGAGCTGGATGGTGTCGATTAAGTTCACTGGCTCATTGTTAGCTTGAGGCTAAGTCTGTCTGCTTTTTTATCTTCCCCTCATAATCGTTGCATTGTGCTAGTACGCTTGCAGCGGAGACTTTTGGTCATTTGCATGTGAACCGCAGGGCTCTGTGCCCTATCTTTGTGTTGAGGTGCCCATTTGTGCAGCGTTGTTTCCTTTTTAGGGTTATTTAACCATTTGTTTGCACAAAGCCAGGGTCAGGACTAAGCCTGAGCTTTGCTTTAACCACAGGATAACACACTACAGCGAATTCTGCTTTATTAGCCATATGGTGACCATTACGGGAAAGGATTGGGTCTAACCCTGTCTCATTCACTCTCTATCTCTGTAGGGAACACAGCGGATGGATGAAACACGGGGTTAGTGCTAGTTCATGTGCTCAGGGACGAGCTAGGGCTACATTGCTGCGAGCGTACAAACTCATTCATTTGTTTTGATCAGCACTGATATTTTTTTGTGTGTGTTTAAATGTTCAAACGTAAGACATGCACAAGTCTTTTATGCTCACCAAGTTTATTTATTTGAACAAAAATACAGTAAAAATTGTAATATTGTGAAATGTTATTACAATTCAAAATAACTGTTTTCTATTTGAATATATTTTAAAATGTAATTTATTTCTGTGATGCAAAGCTGAATTTTTAGCATCAATACTCCAGTCTTCAGTGTCACATGATCCTTCAGAAATCAGTTTAATAGAACATAGTTCTATTATTATCAATGTTGAAAACAGTTGCTGCCTCGTGTTTTTGTGGAAACAGTTTTTTCAGGATTCTTTGATGAATAGAAAGTTCAAAAGAACAGCATTTATTTGAAATAAGTGTCTTTTGTAACATTGTAAATGTCTTTGCTGTCACTTTTGATCAATTTAATGCATCCTTGCTGAATAAAAGTATCAATTTACAGACCCCCCCCCCCCCCCCAAAAAAATGCTGTTATAAAAGGTAAAAAAAGGAGGTTGTGGAAGCTGTGATCTTTTGTAACATTATAAATGTCCTTACTGTTACTTTTGATCAATTTAATGCATCCTTGCTGAAGTATTGATTTCTTTCAAAATAAAGAGAAACATCTTGACGGTGAAAACTCATTTAACCTTCTTTCTTCCATGGAACACAAAACAAGACATTTTTTACAATGCCCATGATGCACAAAAAGGACACAAAAGCAGGCAAGACAAACTTAAGAGCGAGTAACTGACAACAGAATTCTCTTTTATGGATCGAATGTTTCTTTGAAATAATTGGTTTTGTAAAATATATTGTAACTCAGAGTAGATTCATTGGTGTATGATTAGAAAAGATTTTGCACTCTTCACCGTCAACCCTTATCTCGTTTCACTGTGATTTTTACACCTTCCAGTTTTGAAATTCAAGGTCTTCAAAAGATTGCCCTCATCTCAAGACCTTCAGTCCTTCACTTCTCATTTACCACCGGCCTTTATTTCAGCTCTGAATTATGAACACACTGTGTGAGGTGCTTCATTGGTCAGGGCCACTTTAACCTCGCTTAACAAGGAAGGACAAAGGCCAAGGACTTTCAGGAGGGAAATTGGGGGTGATCTAGGGTTTCTTCAAAGCTAAGGGTCCTGGTGGTCTTTCATGGAGAGGCGAGGTCACGTGAGCTGGTTTTTCAGCCTAAGCTTTTGACTCTGTCACGGGACTTAGGCCGAGATGAAATCTATGTAACTTGCATTGCATCCCACACATGTGCTTTGAGGGATGTAAAACAGATAAACCTTTGATAGATAAGAGGTTTTAACCTGTCATTCATTCCAGAGCACAAAGAGGGGATAGGTGAAGATATTATATTAAGATTGTGGAAGAGTTATGACCTACGTTTTATCATGTAGTGGAAAGAATGTAGAATATGACTTTCTTGTTTACAATTATATGGCAAGAGCTTTTCAAACCACTTCGAGAAAATAAGAGGTGTATTTGAGGTACAGACATCACAAGTACCACTGATCAGAGAGCGTGATTCAGGGCTTTTACCGAAACCTTTCCTGCCATTTTCTGATTGTTCAGGAAAACATCCATTCAAGGCCTTAACAGGACTGGACAGTGTCCAAATGGAAGTAAAGAGCTGATGTCTGCTGAAAAACGTACAAATTTGGTCTATTTCAGGTACGTAATTTTTCAGATTGCGTGTTTATTTCCGATATCAATTACATGGTTCTGATGGACCACACGTTTGGATAAAAATATCTACGTTTTCTGTAAACAAGCAGTTTTATGACCCAGTTCTTTTTCTTCTTATTTTAATATGAAAAATTGTCACACATTATTTTAAGGTCCATTTATCACTATTAACTAACTATCAGCTATGACTTTTGCCTCAATAAACTCCTGATTTTCTGCCTATTAATAGTTAGTAAATTTAGATATGGGGTTGGATTAAGGGATGTAAAATATGTTCATGCAGAATAAGGCATTAATATGTGCTTTATAATTACTAATAAACAGCCAATATGCTAGTAATATGCATGCTAATAAGCAACTATAGTTAATAGTGAGACTTGGTCCCTAAACTAAAGTGTTACCTGAATGAACGAACGAACGAACGAACAAACAAATAAAACCATGAATTTTATATAATTTTTGTAGCATATTTTACTGTAATTTTTTTTATCAATTTAGTGCATCCTTGCTAAAAGCATTATATGTATATATATTTATAAATAAAATATGTATAATATTTATAAATAAAATATGTTGAGATTGCATTGTTTTACCTCTGTCCCAAACTCAGTTTTCAGTCTTAAAATATGCAAAATGATTACTAATAATTTTGACCACAAGCAATTTTTTTTCAGTAATTTTTATTATTATTATTATTATTATTTTTTTTTTTTATTTTTTTTTTTTTATTTTTTTTTGGTAACATAAGTTTATTTGTGCACCAATTATTAGTATTAGTATGTATTAGTGAAGCATTAGTTTTTATTGTGTTAATTTTGTCAAATCTGTGCCAAACATTTGAAATAAAATTATTAATTGCATGTATTTAGGATGTGATTCAACCAATGAATGTCATTCCCACAGCAGAATGTTATCAAACACAATATATAATGACATTTGTTGGTTAAATAAACTGTCCACAAATTTAAATGTCCACAAGACAGAAAGTGCCCACAGTTAAAGAAACACACAAAAGAGTGTCCATAAGCAACTGGATAATGTGAAACAGCAGAAGGACTCTCTTGTCAGCAGCTGAGTAGAATATAAGTATTCATGCACACTATTCCGTCTTGAGAGTGAAAGACTTCATTACCAGCTCCCCGTCCTTTCATTCCACAATGTTTTTCCAGCCAGGAAGGGCCAGGAAGCCACTGCAGGATACCTCCACTTTCATACAGCACATTATTAGTAGGAACACCGCAGGGTCAACAGTTTCATAATGGCTGCCGACTTCTTGTGTGTCAAATGAGACCGCTATCCCATGACCTCTGACCCCACTAGGCTCTTGCACCTGTGAGGCTGATTGGGAAACCCTGCTATACTCTCTATTGAAAGACGTATTCAACAGGAAAGAGCTTTATTTTCTCAGGGACTCCCATGCTTCAAAATTGAATTGATTTTGTCCACCTGGAAACCAACATAAATGGCTATTAATAGGAAACCGTGTTGAAGACCTTCCTTGTTCCTTGTGAATGGCTTAATTTAGGACATGTGTGCGCTTTAAAGGAATAGTTTACTGAAAAAAAAGAGGATTTTTGTCTTTTTTTAACCCTTATGTGATTTCTGAACTATCCTTCTTCAATGAAACACAAAATAAGAATATATAAGCTGCTATTTTCCAATGCAGTAAAAAGTTGAATGTGATTAAGATATATATAAAAAAGCACATTATCATAAAAGAAGTCCATATGATTTGTTCAGTATGTTTCAGGTCTTGTGAAGCCATATGAGACCAATGTCAAGGAATAGTTCACTCAAAAAAAATTTTTGTGTGTGTGTGTGTGTGTGTGTGTGTGTGTGTGTTCACCTTCAGACCCTCATGTGTGTGAAACACAAAACTATGCCACAATTTACCATAGTATCATAAAAGAAGGCCATAAGACTTGTCCAAAAAATCTCAAGTTTTCCAAAGTCATATGATAGGAACAGACCAAAATTTAAGTCATTATCAACTGATTTGGAGTTTAGTAATACAAATTAAAATACAATTAAATTTTGTGTTTCAAAATAATGTAAGAATGATAAGAGGCTGAGTAAATAATGCTTAATAATAATAAAATAACACATAATGGTTGAACTGTTCCTTTAAATTTGTGAAAATAATTGTGTTTTTACCAGAAAAAGTTTTAGGTGAACATTTTCATGTTTCAAAAAAGGAGTGAAATCCAGAGGAACAGCTTCTGCTGACAAGACACAGTAACTGCCTATTCTAGCAGTATTACTGATAAATGATAATAATCATAATTACAATCATTTTTTTAATTGCAAACTGCTGTGAGAGGAAATTACCTATATTGTTATTCCAGAATCCTGTGATGTTCTTACTGGGGCGCTAATGAAACCGTTAGTTGTTAACGTTATGATGACGGGCCGCTTGATGGCAAATAGATCTCTTTTACTGTTAATTCAAACTCTGTCTCTATACACGTGGAGACCGGCAAAGTAATTGAATGTGTAAATCAGCTACTGAGTGGAAATGAAAATGTTTATCATGTGCGGCGAAATGGCATGTGCCTTTTGGCTGTTTTGCCTCTTTATTAATTGGATTGTTGAAATCTTATATGACATTAGCCTATGAAATGATTTCAATCTTAAGGTGAAGAAAGAAATTTGGCCACTGTATATAAACAGTTTAATAAAATCCTGCCCCTGTGCTTTAAGTTAATTTGAAATGAAACTGCATAAAATTGTACCATTTACTGAGGTATAAACAAAACATTCTACAATGAATAAAGGTAACACTTTACTCAGAGCCTTTGTATATAATGCAGTAGTTTTAATGCATTAATTATGCCTTATAATTCACTTTATAATGCATTATACAATCTCATGAATAAATGTAACCACAGTTAATACATTCTAACACTTATCAATTCATAGTTACATTATGCATTTTAAATTCAGTTAGAATTATGCATTATACCCTTTAATAACCCTTTATAATGCATTATACATCAAGGCTTTAAGTAAAGTGTTACCTGAATAAATTGCTGATTAACTTAAATTCATTCTACATGAGCTAGATGATCGAGACATCTCATAGACTATGGAAAAGAAGAAAACTACGGTAAATATGTTTCTTGTCTGGAAAACTTGACTGTGACTATGTTTTTATAAAGTATATTTTTAAAAAACTTTGCAGATAATATAATATTAATGAAATAAAAACTGAGTAAACTTTCATGACAGTTTTTTAACACAGGTGTACTTTGTATAATGTCAGTTTAAAAGTTTTACTTGTATACAGGTGCATCTCAATAAATTAGAATGTCGTGGAAAAGTTCATTTATTTTGGTAATTCAACTCAAATTGTGAAACTCGTGTATTAAATAAATTCAATGCTCACAGACTGAAGTAGTTTAAGTCTTTGGTTCTTTTAATTGTGATGATTTAGGCTCACATTTGACAAAAACCCACCAATTCACTATCTCAACAAATTAGAATACTTCATAAGACCAATAAAAAAAAAAACATTTTTAGTGAATTGTTGGCCTTCTGGAAAGTATGTTCATTTACTGTATATGTACTCAATACTTGGTAGGGGCTCCTTTTGCTTTAATTACTGCCTCAATTCGGCGTGGCATGGAGGTGATCAGTTTGTGGCACTGCTGAGGTGGTATGGAAGCCCAGGTTGCTTTGATAGCGGCCTTCAGCTCATCTGCATTGTTGTTCAGCTCATCTGCATTGTCTGGTGTCTCTCATCTTCCTCTTGACAATACCCATAGATTCTCTATGGGGTTCAGGTCAGGCGAGTTTACTGGCCAATCAAGCACAGTAACACCATAGTCATTGAACCAGCTTTTGGTACCTTTGGTAGTGTGGACAGGTGCCAAGTCCTGCTGGAAAATTAAATCAGCATCTCCATAAAGCTTGTCAGCAAAAGGAAGCATGAAGTGCTCTAAAATTTCCTGGTAGATGGCTGCGTTGACTGTGGACTTCAGAAAACACAGTGGACCAACACCAGCAGATGACATGGCAGCCCAAATCATCACTGACTGTGGAAACTTCACACTGGACTTCAAGCAACATGGATTCTGTGCCTCTCTACTCTTCCTCCAGACTCTGGGACCTTGATTTCCAAATGAAATGCAAAATTTACTTTCATCTGAAAAGAGGACTTTGGACCACTGAGCAACAGTCCAGTTCTTTTTCTCCACAGCCCAGGTAAGACGCTTCTGACGTTGTCTCTGGTTCAGAAGTGGCTTGGTAGCCCTTTTCCTGAAGATGTCTGAGCGTGGTGACTCTTGATGCACTGACTCCAGCTTCAGTCCACTCCTTGTGAAGCTCTCACAAGTGTTTGAATCAGCTTTGCTTGACAGTATTCTCAAGCTTGCAGTCATCCCTGTTGCTTGTGCACCTTTTCATACCCGAATTCTTCCTTCCAGTCAACTTTGCATTTAATATGCTTTGATACAGCACTCTGTAAACAGCCACACCTTTCAGTAATGACCCTCTGTGACTTAACCTCTTTGTGGATTGCATCAATGTTCGTCTTCTGGATCATTGCCAAGTCAGCAGTCTTCTCCATTATTGTGGTTTCAAAGAACAAGAGATACCCGGAATTTATACTGTAGGGATGGTCATTAATTGAAACTCAAATGTACATATTCTAATATTTTGAGACACTGATTTTTGACTTTCATGGACTGTAAGCTCTAATCATCAAAATTAA
Source organism: Tor tambroides (assembly GCA_021397915.2). NCBI lineage: Eukaryota > Metazoa > Chordata > Actinopteri > Cypriniformes > Cyprinidae > Tor > Tor tambroides. The sequence continues at coordinate 21,856 of JAFVLL020038352.1, read as the reverse complement.
AACAAAAAAGACTTTTGAAATGTTTTACTTTACATGCAATGAATCTAAAATATATGAAAGTTTCACTTTTTGAAATAACTTACAAGAAAAAATGAACTTTTTCACGACATTCTAATTTATTGAGATGCACCTGTACATTTTAAATCATTTTGTTTTCTTTTTTGTGCTTTATAAATAAATAAAGAATTATAGAATTGCATATACTGTATGCAGTATACTGTACATACACATTGAAGAAAAGACTTTTCAAAGTTAAATGAAACTGATTAAGTATGTTTTAGTAAGTTTTACAAGAAAAAAACTATTTCAGTTTTTGTTTTGTTTTGTTTTGCTTTCAAAACTTTAACGTCTTGCTGTTTCTTCATAATTGTTTGTAAAATTTACTAGCAATTTTTGAGTGAAAATTGTTTCAACACCATTTTTTTTTTTCATAAGAATGTACTTAAGTCCTACATAATTGGGTCAACAAGTTTTTTTGTCACCCATTTTTCATCTGCCAGGTGAAAATTGTAAATTTGAATGTACAGAAAAGTAATAGCACACCTAAACAAGTATGATTTATAGGTCACACTTTATTTTAAGGTCAAATTCTCACTATTAACAAACCATTAACTACGACTTTTAAATCAATAAACTAAATTTGCTGCTTATTAACAGTTAGCAAGGTAGTTGTTAATTTTAGGTATTTGGATTAGGGATGTAGAATATGGTCATGCAGAGCCTATAGTCATGCTTTATAAGTATTAATAAACAGGCAATATGTTAATAATAGGCAAGCTAATAAGCAACTATATAGCGGTCCCTATACTAAAGTGTTACCGATTCATATCTATAACACAAACTGCTGATCAAATCCCTCTTATAGTAATAGTGATGGTTGCCCTAGCAAACAAGTAAAATAGCAAATAATATAAATAAGAATATTTAAAACCACAAGACTAAAAGAACGCACTTGACCATCTATTGATCAATTAAATATTAATGAAACTTTGCAATCTACTAGGAACTATAACAGGTATTTTGGTACTTTTTCACCACAACTCCTAATTTTTATATATTATTGCTCATTTTTTATTATATTGCTTTATGACAGACAGAGTTGATATTCCAGACAGCGTCTCTTGAGAAGATCTGTCTTGAGAAACTGGTAAGAGGTCTGAGACTGCTATAAGCTATCGGTTGATTGAAACAGATAAGCTGTCTGGCCTGTCATGTTCGGAGGGAATCTACTGTCAGACCTGCCTTTGCTTCTAAGGGTTCTATTTATATTGATCAAGGATTAACTCGGGCTGTCTCAGCAATAAAATAGGACTTACTGAGACAGATGTTTTTTTTTCCCCTCCAGTGGGTTACCTTTAGCATCAGAATTCATTTTTATTCGTCAAACGCTCAGATCTTCTAGTAAATTAAAGTGCAATCTGAAACACTATAGGGGGAAATCACTAAGTATCAGTTGTATCCACTGACAGCGACTTTTACTTGCATGTGTTGTCCTGTTCATGTTTTTCTTCATTTTTGGATAAACATCCCTCTAATTTAAAAACTTGCTATTTATATTTAGTGCCTGGATCACAAACAAAATGCTGTTTTTTCCCACTTAAAAAACCATGCATAAAACTGTTTAGTGAATAATTTTCAGTTGCCCTTCACATCTGTGTAAATCCTATTTCAAATAGCACACTTTTAAGTTCTGCATTCATTTGGAAAAGTGAGTCTTGTACTCCTAAATCTGGAGGATGTGAAAGAATTTGTTTGTTTGTGTCTTTGGCAGCATCTGCCTCAACAAACTTCACCACTGCTTCATTTGCACATCACAAATCTGCTGGAGAAATTTCCACAGTTGGCTTCCATCAGACAGAACGGCTTTCACAATGTTTGTCCCAGCTTGCTTAAGGAGGCCGATATTGTATATATATACATATATATATATATACACAGAGGGAGGGATTTACTATGAGAGAAAGTTCAGAGAGGACATGGGCCATTTATTGGGAACATGTAAGTGTTCAGGGTCAGTGAGATTTTAAAAGTTTTTGAAATAAGTGTCTTCTTCTAACGTGGCAGATGAGACGTGAGACGTGCGGATCCAAGTGCAAGCTTTATTAGTAAAACATGGTCAAAATATAGGCAGGGTCGAACAACAGCAAACAGTATCCAGAGGGCTAGATAAGACAGGTAATCCAAAACGTGAGTAATAATCCAAGCAAGGTGCGAACAGAGTCCAAAACAGCAAGACAAGGGTTATTCCAAACAGACAATAGATCCAGGGCAGGCGGCTGACAGACGAGACGAGATAAACCAGGCAAGGATCCAGATACAGAGAAAACAGACTACAAACAAGGTTAGGCTAGACTTAACTTCAGAAAACACGGAAGGGCTCCGTAAGGTCGCTATCACTTGGAGAGAGATAAATGCAGACAATACTCGGCAGTGAGGGAGAGAAAGTCCAAGGCTTATAAAGAGTGTCAGATGGGATTCAGCTGTGTAATCAGTGCAATGTGTTATTGGTGACAGCTGTGGTCAGTGCAATGGATGATGGGTATTGCAGTCCAATGATGTGTGGTGTGAGAGTCAATGTGGTGAGTGGGTGACCTCTGGTGGTGAGTGAACAGAAGGGCACGGACCGGATTCATGACACTTCTGCTCACCAAGGCTACATTTATTTGATAAAAAACTATAATATTCTAAAATATTATTACAATTAGAAATAACTGCTTTCTATCTGAATATGTTTTAAAAAGTAATTTATTCCTGTGATGCAAAGCTGAATTTTCAGCATCATTACTCCAGTCTTCAGGGTCACATGATCCTTCAGAAATCAGTCCAATATGCTGATTTTTTATTAATTTTATTTTTTTTATGCTTTAATGTTGAAAACAGTGCTGCTTAAAATTTTTGTGGAAACCATGATCAGCATTCTTTAATGAATAGAAAGTTCAAAAGAACAGCATTTATTTGAAATAGAAACATTTTGTAACATTATAAATGTCATTACTATCACCTTTGATCAGATTAATGCATCTTTGCTGAATAAAAGTATTATTTACTGACCTCTATCTATCTATCTATCTATCTATCTATCTATCTATCTATCTATCTATCTATCTATCTATCTATCTATCTATCTATCTGTCTGTCTGTCTGTCTATCTGTCTATCTAGCTAGCTAGCTAGCTAGCTAGCTATCTATCTATCTGGTCCCACTTTATATTAGGTGGCCTTAACTAATACGTACTTACATTTAAATTAATCATTTGGTACAATGCACTTATTGTGTACATACATGTTTTTACATTATACTTATATTTTTTAAAATACCTATATGTAATTACATCTGTAAATAATTTCTGTAATTACATTTATAATTACACTGTTGACCCATCCCTTACACCTTAACCCACCCTTAAACCTACCTATACCACCAAACCTGTCCCTAACCTTACCCGTATCCCACCTCAATAGCAGCAAAAGTGTTTTGCAATACAATATGACCCAAATAAGTACATTGTACTTATTTTTTGATGTAAGTACATAGTAGTTAAGGCCACCTAATATAAAGTGTGACCATCCATTGTTGTCAAAAATTTCTAACAATTCATCCACTTTGAAGCATACACAGTACATCTATTCAAACTGACATTTTTAAGATTGCCTGTCGAGTTAAAAAATACTGGAATAATAAAAATACTGGAATAATAAAACTATTTCTTAATAATAATATAATAATATTATATTATTTCCATTTAGCACTAGCACTGAGACAGAGCCCAGTGTTGGGTCACTGACAACCAGCTAAAATATAACTCCAATATAACATACAAATAATTCAGAAATATTTTGTATCTTCATCAAAGAAAATAAATCATAGTTTAAGTAGTGATTGCAGAAACCTGCTGAGATCTTCTGTGAGTAAACATCTAGAAAACCACATGTGACCCATGCTGGCAAAATGAGTTCTTTTTATTTTCACATTCTCCATTAAAATACCTTCAAAATGATATATGACTTGTAGGAATCAGACAAAACATAACTGAGCTACAGCCGTTTGAAGGCAATAGAGGCAGCAGATCTGATTTCGAGAAAAATCGAGTTAAAGATTCCAAAGCAAAATCACCAAGCGACGTTGATGTTTCAGAACAGAGTAACTACAGTAATTGCCCATTGCTCCCTGGGAGCATTTTACCCCACCTGGCTGGGGGCGTTTTACCCCACTGACTATGTTTGAGAAAAAAATTATGTCATTCTGAAAATATAATTATATTTTTATTAAATAACATGTACTCCCTAACTACAGGCCTTACTGTTCTCATATCATATATAACTGTGATGTTCTACAAAACTACAAGCTTTAAAACACTTATTTTCTTACTGCTGAAAATTAGATCATTTACTGTGAAATCCGTTTTCTCTCCAGTACATCACCAGTGTAAGTGTCATGGTGAAAACTTCTACATCACTCTTGTCAACGTAGTCCATAGTTACAATAAAAATTTATCTTGATTTTATCTTGTGGTTAATTTGGGAAAGGGGGGGGGGGGCGTTTTACCCCCCACTCTACCCTACTCCTCTCAGAAAACGTACAAATAAAGATCATTTTAGATGCTTAATTACTATTTGGAGAATTGAGATCGATAGAATGAACTCATTTTTGTGAAAACCTCAAATTCGACCAAAACTGACATTTTTCACTCCTTTGCCTGTAGCTCAAAATTAGTCCGTGCGCATTCTGACTCATTTTGCCAGCACGGGTCACATACGTACCATGACAGTTGCAATATGTATTTTCTATTTTTTTTTTTTTTATGCCTTTCCACATTTAGGGTAATTGTAGCTAAACAGATCAATAACTGGAAGCCCATCAAGAAATTAAAAGATTTACGTTTGTTTTGAGTCATTTAAACTACAGGCTCAATCAGTATATTATCTTCTGAACTCTGCTAGTGCAGGTAAACCCTCTTTTCCATGCCAAGAGCACACTATATTCCTCCATCCCCAGCTAGAGGTGCAGAAGAAAGCAATGAAACATGTGGAGGGCCAAATGAATGTAGCAGCAATGCTTGTGTAACAGCTTCTTTGCAGCATTCCAGCAGAATTCCTTTTCCCCACCAGCTGCCAGTGTTAATATCCACTCCGCAGGGAGGAAGTCTTCCTTCCTTCCTCTTTCTTTCCGCCCACAATGGATTTGCAAGGACATCTTTTGAATGAATGCATTAAAGAGCCCACACTGGTGGTCACATCAAACACGACTGGCCAAGCATGTTTCATATTTTGACAGGCCTCTCTGTTGCTTTTCAGAAACATGCAATGAAAAGATACATGCATATTTTAAATCTGAGTTTATTGTTACAGTCACATTTCCCCAAACTTTGTCTAGTTAGAAGACTTAACATAGGTTTTGAGATGACATATGCATCTGCAGAAGAAAATTGTTTCAAATTTGTGTGTATCTGAATAGTATACATATATTACACTGATTTTCAAATGCATTTTTCCTTCAAATCAAAGTTTGTAATATTGTGATTCATCTCAGAGCTGGCGGGTTTAGTTCAAGGCTCTTTATTGTGGATTTATCTAGGGAGAAAATTAATTGGAAAAATATTTCTGGAACCAAGGCTGTTGAAGAGGGACAGAGTATATTGCCCTCAACGGACATATTTATATATCAGGCCAATATTTATTCAACAAAGAGTGTATTAAAAAAATGTTCTTGTGCAAGAAGTCCTTACTGCTTGACATGAATTCTGAACACATCTTGAGGAAAATTATGTTATTAAATGAGAAACTTGTGTAAGTAGAGTTGGAAAACTGCCTCTTAAATAAATATTTCATGACAGAATGCAAACTCAATCTGTAAGTGTTTATATTCTCATTCTTTAGAAGTGTATTTCATATAAATCTTGTAAATTAAATGGACATGTAGCATACAAGAAAGTGCATGGGAGTTAAAGTAGCAATTATTTCTGAGAGGAGAAAATGGTGTAGTGATATTAAAGAAACAGTTCAGCAAAAAAAAAATTGAAAATTTGCTGAAAAAGTACTCATCCTCAGGCTATCCATGTAGATGAGTTTGTTTCTTCATAGGAACAGATTTGTAGAAATGTAGCGTTACATCACTTGCTCACCAATGGATCCTCTGCAGTGAATGGGTGCCGTCAGAATGAGAGTCCAAACAGCTGATAAAAACATCACAATAATCCACAAGTAATCCACACCACTCCAGTCCATCAATTAACATCTTGTGAAGTGAAAAGCTACGTGTTTGTACGAAACAAATCCATCATTAAGGAGTTTTAAATTTAAACATTTTTGGCCAAAATACAAGTCCATAATCCATAATAATACTCCCTCCAGTGATCTCCTGATGTCCTCTCATATCAAAATCCAATGACATATTTGTTTATAACTGTTTTGGCTTGTAAACAGTGCTTGGTCTGTGCATATTTCTCTCCTGATTCAAACAAGATGACTTATGAACAGAGGACTCATATTTTAGCCAGAAGAGATAGTTTGAACTAAAAAAATTCTTAATGCTTTTCACTTCACAAGACAGTAATTGATGGACTGGAGTGGTGTGGATTATTGTGATGTTTTTATCAGCTGTTTGGACTCTCATTCTGACGGCACCCATTCACTGCATAGGATCCATTGGTGAGCAAGTGATGTAACGCTACATTTCTCTAAATCTGTTACTCTTGAATGGAATGAGGATACATTTTCAGCAAATTTGAAAACCCTTTTAATTTCCATTCATTTAAGGCTGCTCGGAAATCAAATTTTGTGTACAAAACTCCACTTTACTGTTCTCAGTGTAAGACAAAACATGGCATTGGACTAACATTTATGGAGGGGAATTATAAAAGGAGGTGTGTAGTTAGCATTTTTGACTTGACTGAACATGAGCAAAGGCAAAGGCAGTCAATGAATAAAAGAGTAGAAAAAAAACCTCAAGCCTGTAAAGAGGACATTTCAGGAAGCTCTCTCTCTCTCGGCCGACCACTTACATGTGCTCCAAATTTGGCAGCTTTAATTTTCTAGGACGTTTCTCTCAGAAGCCGACGAATAAAAATATTTATAGCTCGGAACATACAAATGCAAATATGATAAACACGAGTACCTAAATAAAGATCGCATCCTCCAAAGACACACTACAACTATAAATAAGAGTGAGCGAAAAAGATGAAAGACTAATCCAGGCGAGACCAAACGCTCAGCATACAAATGTTCCGTGTCCTATTCTCAGTCGCTGGGCAAGAACAGTTTGCATTCGAATCTTACTTTTTATTGTTGTTGTTTTTTATTTTTGTATCCATTCTTCAATAAGTGTAGCCACCAGAAGAATGAAGCCCAGGCCTCTGGAGTTAAATTAAGTTGTAAACCCGGCAGGCATTCCTAAGTGTTCCACCAAGCCCCTTTTTGCTATCAATCGCTCCTTTATACTAGCTGTCGCCTCCTTCCATACCGGATGTTTGCAGTGGTCTGCAGCTGTTGTTTGAGGCCTAGAGGGGCTACGGACCTAAAGTTGGCAGAACAGAGAGAGGGGAACCATGTTAGGGGCCTGGGAAAGGTCCTGCCTCAAATCGCCGCACATGCTGTTTGGTAATTAGTTTGGATATGTGCAAAATTAGCCAGCTAGTATCCATTCGGAAAATGCAGACTGGGGAGCTGGTTTTCCTTTTTGATAATCTACACATGCGAGCAGAAATATGTTTGTGGGAGGACGTTGGACGTTGGAGCTCATGTTGGTTTAAGTGTTTGAATGGGTTTCTTTCAGCACTTGAACGGGCCAGAAAAAGCCAGGTGAAGATGGGCAAGTTGCGACATAACACCGGGTTACACCACGTTGTGTTTAATAGCCAAAATTCTTTGCACAATCACGAGAACATATTAAACGTCAAAAATAATGAATGGACGCAAATAAATTCTTTTTATTGCCAAACAGTTCAGGGTGGGATGATTACACAGCTGTCTATAAATCTATCAGCAGTACGGAAATGTGTGCCATTCTTTCACAAATTGATCACAAAAATAAAAAAAGGAAGTGACATTCATTTTTCATGACGTATTGGTCATAATCTGGCTGCTTTTTGGATGTTTTAACAGTAGTATAGTGGAACCACATCATCAGATAATTAAAATAATAATTGTTGTTGTTGTTGTTGTTTATAAATAATAATTATTTATTCTACAATTAATAATGCATTAATAAAAAAATAAATCAACATATTATTATAAATTATAATTATGAATTATTACAATTAATAATGTGTTGATTTAAAAATAACAAATGAACAGAATATTAGTTTTTTTATTAACTATATTTTCTTAATTTTATATTTTAAGATTATTTACTAATGGTATTTGTGCCTATTATTATTATTATTATTTAATAATAATATTAAGAAATAGAAAATTTGATAGAATATTAGTTTTATTCATTTTATTTACTTTTCTATTTACTATTTTATTACTTGTTCATTTACAAATGTATTAATTTTTAGCTTAATTTTATTATTAATTTGATCTGTTTCTGTCATACAAAAAGAAACAAAAAATTGCATTGGTTTTTAAGTGATTTTGTAAATTATTATAAGTAGTCATAGTCAATAGTAGTAGCTGTAGTATTTTAAAATGTTATAGAAAAGGTATATAATATAGACATTTAAAATAGAATTTAAAAGTATAAAATATGTAAATATAGATATTTAAAATAGAATATATTTAAAACTATATAATTCCTCTATAAATATTTCACTTATTATTATTTTATTGCTAAAATACTAAGGAGCTTTCTGTTTTTATTGTACATCTATGTGATCTTTATTACCCTGCCACACACGCAGACACACACACAGCCCACCCTCCTCAGAGTACGGAAGGAACAACAAACAAAAAGCTCAAGACCACAAGAGAGGCTGCAGGAAAAAATATTCCTAAAACACAAACAAAGCGTCCCTGCACTGTTTATAATGCATGAGAAGCTGAATGGAGAAAACACTTTTGTCTTGAATCGTCATTAAAGCAGCTTGGCTGGAACTCGCCTCCCTCCGCACAGCAGTCCTCAATGCAGCTGCCAGACGCAAAGAGGAAGTTACCAATCATCTCTGTCTGGATTTGCATTTTTGTCTTGTCTCTCAGCGGCCATCCCCCCTCCACCCTCCCTTCTCTGTTTTGGCACTTGTGCTGTACTTAGAGAGCAAGAATGCAGACACTCGCTCTTTGTGTACTTGACAGGGGCTTGATACCACAGGATACATGCACTTCTTAACCTTGCCAGCACTGCCATTACTGGGTGTATCATGGGGTGAAATGGGCTTGTATCTCTTTTATGTTGTTGCTCTGATTGACAGAAACACTATAAAATACGTGAGAGTTTGGCCGGAACTGCAGTTTGGGGATTACGTTCCGCTTTCAAAGAATGGTTTAGGTAGGAAGTTAAAACAAAACGGAACCACTGGCAATGGAACCACGTTTTTATTGATTTATTTATTGGCTGTTCAACAGAGTTGGGCAAACCCTTGATATGTCCGGACCCAACTTCCTGTGTCAGTAGGAACTACATCAGCACAGGCAAGAAGCGCTGCACTCATCAAGCCCATGTCATTAGGATCTGATAGGAAGTTTGTACATAGATTATTAATAAAATAATGAATATATTATTTAATATAAAAAATTGAATATAGAGGCATTGCAAATGTACATAATTAAACGCACAATATTAAACTTCAATTGCATGTGTGTGTGTGTGTATGTGTTTTTTTTTTAAAGAAATGAACTCTTTATTCAGCAAAAAAAAAAAATGCATTAAATTGATCAAAAGTGACAGGAAAATTCAGTTTGAAATAAATGGTTTTCTTTCACAACTTGTAATCTTTGATAACGTTTCAAGTAAATCAGCATATTAGAATGATTTCTGAAGGATCATGTGACACTGAAGACTGGAGTAATGATGCTGAAAATTCAGCTTTGCATCACAGCAATAAATTACATTTTAGAATATATTGCAATTCAAAATTATTATATTGATTTCATAATATTCCTTTTTTACTGTATGCTTGTTTAAATAAATGCCCTTGATGAGCTAAAACATCTATCTATCTATCTACCTGTCTGGATGTCTATCTATCTATCTGGCTTCTACAGAAGAATATATATATGCCCTCATTTAATCACCTCAGAGCTCATGATTGGTCCTTATGAAAGTTTAATACATTATGATTAGGATTTTTAGCTACAGAACTCTGCAGAACCTTGCAGTCTTTAAGCTCTTTTCTTAGTCTGTTTATGACTGTTTCTCCAAACCAAAGTGGAAATGAAGAGGTTAATCTCTCCTTTCCTGCACATGTGTGACTGTCATTAGCAGGACCACGGGACAAATCTCTTTTTCCAAATCTCTGAGAGTCCCATGTGTGCCTCTGCCCCAAAGGGAAGGGAAGGGGGGACAAATCTCTTTTTCTGAGCTTCCAAAATCCCAATAGTCTTTGCGTGCCTCTGCCCTGAGGGTCCGAAGTAGCCCCCCGGGACATGAAGTATTGGCAGTTTCCTGTGAGCCGTACAGACCGCACCAAATAAGCCATGAACGAGGGAGCGTATGGACAGCTCTTCAAGTCCAGCAGGGACACGAGAAGGAGGAGATGCAGAGAGAAAGAGAGGGAGACCTTTGAGAATGTGCTCTCCAGAGCTAGAACAAGTTAATGATGGGGAACCAGGGCGAATTCCCCGAGCAAAGCAGAGCAGCTTTCAAGATGGGCCGCACTGATCCACTGCCAGACACCAGAGAGAGGGGGAAACACGGGGGGAGGCAGTAAAATAAAAAGAGAATAAGAATTATAGGGAGACAGTGACAGAAAGATTGGAGGCATGTAGGAGAAAGGATGTAGGTCTTCCTGAATAGAATAAAAAACCAGATATGTGTACTGTAGATGCCTACATTCCAAGTTATATTTATTTATATAGCGCTTTATATGGTACAGATTGTTTCAGCTTCACAGTCACAAACAGGAACATAAACAGTGTTAATGTTGCATAATTCATCAATTATGAAACAAATTCAATTTCAGATGTAAGGAAGCTCTACAGAAGACTATAGTGTCTTTATTCAACTCAGTTAAGTACAATTGTTGATTCAGTTCAGTTCAGTGGCAAAAATCATCAATTATTATTATTATTATGAAACAAATTCAATGCTGTAAATCAGCTTGGGGACTAGTTTGGGGACCAGTTCTCACTAATAACTAACTATTAACTCAGACTTTTGCCTCAGTAAACTCCTAACGTGCTGTTTAGGTATGAGGTGGGGCATCTAAAATATGGTCATGCAAAATAAGGCATTAATATGTGCTTTATAAGTACTAATAAAAAGCCAATATGCTAGTAATATGCTACTAATAAGCAATTAGTTAATAGTGAGAATTGGTCCATTAAACTAAAGTGTTACCAGCAGTTCTACAAAAGCTCAATTCAATTCAAGTTTTGTTCTCCTCTGATAGTGTTATTGTAGTCACAATCAAAATATTACTGAATATTAATTGTCTTTTTAACAGCGAGCAACAATTTAGAACCAAACCATATGCATTTTGTTTTTAGAAAAGACTTTGACATCTTTTTTTTATTTATTATTGTGATGTTCTAGTTCAGATTCGTTGACACCTCATAAATGACTGTTGCAAACTGAAACTTCAGTGGTCTGTTCCAGTTTCCCAGTCCTACAACTGACAAATGGGAGACAGATATAAAAAAAATCATAATTTCTGTAGTTGTGTCATGCTTGTTAAAAATAGTTATAATCACCCCTGTCAAGTTTTAGAAAATTTGCTCATTATTATGTACTGTGATGTCATGCTAAAAAAAAAGTGATAAAATGTGATTTATATATATATATATATATATATATATATATATATATATATATATATATTACTATTATTATTATTTAGATATAATATTTTAATTATTATTATCATCATTTTTTTTTTTTTTTTTTTTTTTTTTTTTTTCCATTTCTGGGATTGTGGTAATACTTGAGGGGTAATACTTTAGTGTAAGGGTTATATTTGTCAAACATTTGACTTTTTCTAGTATAGGTTAACACCTAGCAGCCACCTAGCAACACATTAGAAATTGCATAGTAATGTTCAGAACCTCTTAGCAACTGAACAGCAACACTGTCAACAAGCCATATCATGGCAGTGTGTTTTCCAAGATCTGGCAACCGCACTGATTTTTATTTTTTTTTTTTTATTTGTCAGTCTTGTAGATATTCTTATATCTGGGAGTTGCAAATTACACAAAGTTGCTATACATGCAGAGCAAGGGTGCCAGATTAAAGGGATAGTCCACCTAAAAATGGAAATTTTGTCATCGTTTATTCAACCTCAACTTGTTCCAAACCTGTATGAGTTACTTTCTTCTGCTTAACATAATTTGAAGAATGTTGGTAACCAAACAGTTGACGGTAGACATTGACGTCCATAGTATTTTTTATTTTTTTTTTTCGTATATAAGTCAATGACTACCGCCAAATGTTTGGTTACCAACGTTCTTCAAAATTTCTTCTATGTAGTTTGACAGAATTTTCATTTTTGGATGAACAATCCCTTTAATAACACTATCATTCAGTAGTTTGGGGTCGGTATTTAAATGTTTTTGCATAAGCCTCTTATGCTCACCAAGACTGTATTTGATAAAAAAATGCAGTAAAAATAGTTAAATTGTGAAATATTATTACAATTTAAAAGAACTGTTTTCTATTTGAATATATAATTATATTTTAAAATGTAATTTATTCCTGTTATGCAAAGCTGAATATTCAGCAGTCATTACGCTAAACTGACTGACCCTACACTTTTTAACAGTAGCGTATTTCTGCTGTCAGTTCTTGATTCTGTCCTTGATTCTAGTTCTTGCTCTGTTACCTTGAAACTTTGTCTATCCAAATTTGTCGACATGGAAAAGAGACATATATTGCACAAGTGGCTGATACAGTTTGTTAAAATGTAACATTTTCCCCATTTTCAAACTGAAACTTGACGTGGATTCTTTGCGTGAAAGAATTCCATTCACTGTGTCACTCGAGTAATGATGCATTGTGACCGATTCCACATCGGCCCACTTAGGAAGTAGAAAATAATGATGACTCGATAAAATTCCTCTGAAAAAGACTGGAGATTTGAAGCAAGCATCAGACACTGAATCCTTACCCTGTTTCCATCCTTCAGGAAGAAAAACAAGGCCTTTTGAAAAGCAGTCTTTAAGAATTGAAAGCCCAAGTATCCCGACCAACGCGCAGGCTGCCAAGAGGCCAGGGAAATCTGATACGTCCTCATTGGGTGCCTTAACAAAGATCTATTGAGGCCTGGAGAGGACTCTGATTGTGGAGGAGAAGGGGGTAAAAAAAAAAACCTGGGGCCATGACAGGCATCCGGTAAGGGGATCATTCTGCCTCTGTCCTCCCTTAACATTCCCCCGGGTGGCCTGGAAGACGCCCAATAAAACAGAGCTGGCTAAGGCAACGGAGGTGTCTGTGTTTGTGCCTGAGGGGAGAGAGCTATTATCGTGCCGACTACACCGAGTTGAAACCATTTCTACGGTTCAGGTCTTTAACCTCTGCGCTGATTAAGGTTATCCGAGTAATTTAGTGGAAGCGGTATCACATTATGGTAGACTTATGAGGTGGAAATTAAATTTTGCTCCAGGCTTATAAACTCTGGGGAGGAAGAGATGTGGAAGTGGATGCACATGGGTGACTTCCTGTTGATTTTGTTCACCAAGGGCGTTTTTAGGCTTAACGAGATGATGTCTTTTTATCAGGTTATCTGTAAGTGGGCATATAAACACACGGGCTACTAAAGGTCGCATGCGATAACTTTTTGTGCATAGAATTGAGTTTTCTTTTCAATGCCACGTGTGCATTAATCATCATCTAATCTTCTTAAGGGGACAGTTTACCCAAAAACAAACACTTTATTTTATTTTGTCATATAACTTGTATAAAATGTATTATATATAATGCATTAATTAAATATTAATTAATAATTGTTATATGAATTATAATATTATGTACTGTATAATGTGTATATATGATGAATTATAATATATATATATATATATATATATATATATATATATATAAACCGCATTAAAATACATGACAAACAAACAACTTCAGATGTAAAAATGAATTTGATATATAATAATATTCAAATATTAATCATTTTTCTAATATATTAATTAAATATTAAAATTAAATTATAATGCATTTTAACTTTATGAAAATATGTGATGCATTACAACATACATTATGAATACTTTTATAATGCATTATACATAAAGGTTTCACGTGTGTGTTGGCAGTCAAATACATGACATGATGGATCTGTTTTCCATTAATAATGACCTAAATTTGTTCTGTTCCTGCTGTTATATGAGAGAAATATATACATTTGCTATTTTTGGGTGAGCTATTCCTTGAAGATAAATCGTTTCAGCCATTTATGGTTGACGGCAACAGCACTTGTCGCAGTGAGCTGACATATGGAGTTTACAACACTCATCACACATCACTGCAATGAAAACACTGCAGCGTTTTAACAATGTATGGCGTATTGCAAGTAGCCAACAATTGGCACAGCTGATCTAACAACAGCTTTGCACTCTTCCCGGGGTGTTTCCTTTCCTTTCCCCAGATGAATTACAGTTTATAGGAGCCTTTCACACAACACGCTCCCACTAAATTTAGCACATCATTAGTTTCACAGTTTTCATAACACCAGTGCAGGGCCATTCCTCTGCAGACGGTTGTCATGGCAATGACAGATCTCATCACAGCTCTGAATCAGAATTTGTTTAAAAAGAATTTCTAGCTTATTTCTTAGGCAGGACAAGGGAACTAAAACGACCTCATGCAACAACATTCTTGGCTTTATAAAGCAATTTGGGCAGGAGATATTTCACTGTTATTATTGCTTTTCACCCTTAATGTTAAGTTGTACAGTAGTAAAAACTAGCCATGAAATGTGCAAATCATTTCAGGATCAATTCTAGCCTCATTAAAGTATGAATAAAACAGTTTGACACATATCGCTCATATATAAATGCTGTAACATTTTAAAAAAGTTTTATATTTGAGTCAAAAACATGACTTACTATGACTGAATCAAACCAACTATGAAAAGTTAAACAAATGAGAGTAATTCTATGGGTAGAAATAGAATTTTCTCCCCCCTAAATATTGGTTAAATGAACTGGTTAGTAAATATTTTCTTATGTCTTCGATATCTCTGTGACCATTTATTGTTCTAAATGTATAATGTTCTAAATAAAGTTTACTTTTGTATATAAAATATTGAATACTACATGTGGATACATTTCTGATTATTTGTTAAACATTTTTGCATTTTATAACAGTGTTTTTGTACAGTGGCGCAATACATCTATTCACACAGTTACCCATGAGGTATGTTCTCTTTCTGTGGCTAAATACAAAGGATATTTGCATTCAAATAAAGACTGTTAAAGAGCCTCCAGTGGCCCTGATGTTTATTTAATGTCAAGTGGAATGCAGCACTGAGATTGTCAAGGATTTCAATTTAATAACACTATATATATTGGTGAAAAGAACAAGTGAGAGGATTATCATGTCTCATAAGAATCTTAATAGGCTTTTGTAGCTAATTTGAAATGTTCCTAACTACTGTAAATGTTTCAAGCAACTGAGTCATGCAAATTTGCTGAAAATTTACTCACCCTCAGGCCATCTGAGTTGTAGATGAGTTTGTTTTTTCACTGTAACAGATTTGGAGACATTTTGCATTACGTCACTTGCTCACCAATGGATCCTCTGCAGTGAATGGGTGCCGTCAAGATAAGAGTCCAAACAGCTGATAAACAGATGATTTTAACCATCGCTTCCAGCTAAAATATGAGTCCTCTATCCATAATATTGCTTTCTCCAGTGAAAAAGTCATCTCATCTGAATCAGGAAAGAAATATGCACACTGTTTATAAGTGAAAACAGTCCAAAACAGTTCTACATAAATATGTCAGTAGAGTTTGATTAGAGAGGACAACAGGAGACTTTTTCACTGGAGGGAGTGCTATTATGAATTATGGACTTGTATTTTGGCAGAAGTGATGGTTTAGAGTGCCTTAATTGTAGATTTGGCTCTTACGAACATGCAGCTTTTCACTTATCAGTTGTTTGGACTCTCATTCTGACGGCACCCATTCACTGCAAAGGATCCATTGGTGAACAAGGGGTTTAATATTACATTTCTCCAAATCTGTTCTGATGCAGAGCAAACTCATCTACACCTTGGATGCCCTGAGGGTGAGTACATTTTCAGCAAATTTTCATTTTTGGGTGAACTGTTCCTTTAATGAATTAAGCATGGATCATGTGCCCTCTGAAGACTAAAAATAATCTTTGAAAATCTGATTTGAAGATTATATTACCCTCAAATTAAATCTGGATGACGTGCAGATCTGCAGTCAACATGGAAGTCACAAAAAGCAAAAAGAAGGTGGTCAGGAACTACCAATGCTTTGCCATTTTTACTTTTTAAGTGGAAAACAACAGGAGAATGATGAAGAATGCACTGGCCACTTGTTTTCATATAATTAAAATGAAAAGGAACATGTAGGGCTCCAAAATGACAGTTAAGAGCATAGTAGTCCATTCGAGTCATGAAATATATAACTTGAAGTCATATGATAGCTTTGTGTGAGGAGCAGACTGAAATTCAAATTTAAATTGTCTTCAAACTTGACATATAGGTGTTATATCCAAATGGATGCAGACAACGGAGGGCAGGATTTTTATAGGGAATAATGACTTACATTAAGATTTATTCTTCTCACAAAGCTGCCGTACGACTGCAGAAGACAGTACAAAGGTCATATACACTCCTCTTATGGTGCTTTTTGTGACATTTTGAAGCTTAGAAGCTTTTAAAAAGGTCCTGTATAAGATTCATTAAATTCATTTCTAAACTGCTAGATAAACACTACCAATCAAAAGTTTTTAAAGAGTAAGATTTTTAATGTTTTTAAAGAAGTCTCTTCTGCTCACCAAGCTTGCATTTATTTGATCCAAAGTACAGCAAAAATAGTCAAATTTTAAAATATTTTTACTATTTAAAATAACTGTTTTCTATTTGAACATATTTTAAAATGTAATTTATTCCTGTGGAAAAAAAAAAAAAAAAATCTTACTGTTCAAAAACTTTTGACTGGTAGTGTTATAAAGTAAAAAGAAGAAGAAGACTGTCTTATCGTTATGTTTTCTTTTTATAAAAATGTTATTAGGATATATTATTTAAAAAAAGAAAAAAATGATTTCAAAGACATTTTATATATGTGTGATTTTTCTTTTCTTAATTTCTGCAACTGAGAGGGAATGAGCTGCTGTCAAAGACGTTAAAACTCTTTCTGTTCTCCATTCAGTCTCAGCAAAACACTGGGATTGAATCGTATTCCTTTTTACTACTCATCAATGGAACGCGTCCATGACAATAACGGCTTTGAAGAGTGCTGTAGTTCAAATGAAGTTTGAAATGAGTTGTCACATGCTTTTGGGGAGAACATATCAAGCACGGCTTTTAGCTTTAACCGGCTAAACAGAGCAGAAATTGTAACACCATTTGCACTTGAAAGTTCTTTATCTCTGCTTTGAAGGGTTGGGGATAAAGGTGGTGTGTGGAATCAAGCCCTCTAAATCACTTGTATTTTACACTTTGCATGAGACGTGTTGAAAGGCCATTTAGACACAAGGATAGCCAGAAGGTGAGGGCCTTTTGGGATTGGGGTAGTGTGTATCCCACTAAAAGCCTTTCACACCTATCTTTCAGACAGATTTCTCTTGAAGAGCCATCCCTACGGTGAAGACCACAGCTGACACGCACAAAGCGGCCTGTGTTGAGCTGACACAGGATTAGATTTATGTCGGCATTATACTGATAGCACTATTCATGTGGCAAATATCCAAGATGAAATTGCTATTCAGAAAGAGAGCATGAGAGTGTGCCTACAGGCCATGTTTTCTCCAAGAATCCGAGGCTTGTTGGGGCTGATCAAGAGGCATTTTTTTTAACACGTCTACCCTGCCATGCCTGAAATGCCAAACAGATCCTGAAACATAAGTCTTTCTTAGAAATGGAGCGCGCGAATGGCCTCGGGTCTGAGTTGCTCCATAACTACATCATTTCTATCCAGCTACCTTGTTTGTAAATAACATTGTTCACGACTGCCTCGCAGTTATGTATGAGAGCCATCTTGCAGAAGATCAGAAAAATAACTCAGGGCGCTTGAGGAGTGGAGTAACACGGTTACTGAAGGTTACAGATGTCAGTCTAACCCCACTACTGTTGAGTCTTTAGTAGAGCTGTCAGTGGAGTGAAGGTGCATTTTTCTTATTAAAACGTGGTGCACATAAAATAAATGGTATTTTTAAATAATATGTTTTTAAAATACCAGAACCAAATGACATTAAACACACTCAGCTAACAAAAAATATATCCTAAGAATATTTTACTAACATTCTTATTAAGTTATAAAAATGTCCTGTTTTTTTTAAATTTTATTTATTTATTTATTTACTTATGTATTTGGGAGCATTCCATTGTGCATTATGGGACATTATTAGAACATTACTTTAGAATTTTTGCTGAACATTTTAAACAGGTTTTCATTAACCCTGGGGTTAAAAAAAAAATAGACAAACGTTCAAGCTTTAGACAAACTTTTTTTTTTTTTCCAGAAAAAAAAAAACATATATTCGTGCTAATGTTTTGAGAACATTATTAAAGTCAGCTTTGTGGAGGAATATCTTTTAACAATACTGGAAGAATGTTTGTTCATAACTTTGCCAGAACGTTACCAAAAGTTCTGAGAACATTCCCTGTTAGCTGGGAATTAGTGAAAAACACATATATGCAAAATACAACAAACAAAATTTAATTTAATTCCCGAACAGTTTAATTCCCGAACAAATGACTCTTCATGAACCAAAACATGCAGCACAATCCAGCTCCCAAAGAATCACACTACTGAGCCATTTGATTTTGTAATCCGATTCCCACATGAATACGACTCTACTAAACCGCTTCATTCAGTGAATCAAAAGCATACAGAACAACCTGTGTATTCTGGTTCCCAAACAACTGACTCTTATGATCCAGTTCCTTTTAGTGAGTCAGATACAGTGAAACCAGTGTAGTCTGACTCCTGAACAAATGATTCAATTTGTGAGTCATTTGTTCAGCAAATGAGTCAATTGTTTTTAGTGAATCAAACGCATACACAACACAAATAACAGTCTTGTTAATTACTACCTGTTTATATGACACTGAGTAGTTAATGATACAAATTATGTGTCACTAGTAGTACTTTATTAAAATAATCCCAGCTATATGCAGCTATCATTCATTTATGCAGTCTCTAAAAAGACTGTGAAAGGTCATTAAAAAGTCTGTGCAAACACACCTTTAAATCTGATTACTATTTAAATGATCACTTTTCCCCCATATATGTATTCCTTAAAAGTATTAGAAGAGTAATTTATGGAATCATTAAGAAACTGGAATTCGTCTGGAATCATTAAATTCACTTTTCCCATTCCCTGTTGAGAAACTGGTGTACTAATATTTGAATTCATATTCTGCACAGGTCTATTTTTACTGCAAGTCAAAAATCTGCCTGTATGCAAGACTAGGGTTCAGGTCAGGATATATATTCATATTGTCAGATGCACAACGCAGCATATTTTGAACAGCTCAACTAGTGTATTATTTTCCAAACTTAAAAAACAAAAACAAAAAAAAAAAAACAGATTTTTCCCAATTGGCCCTGTGCATCATGACACTTAGAAGAAGTTATCACCACTGTGGGCTCAAGAGTTCAACATGATTTATGACAAATTCAGCCTGAGAGCTCAGAAACCCGAGCTGCTTTATGTAGTCGGCTGAGTCACGTTTTCCTCAGTCCTGAGATATTATTTCCATTACCAATTAGTCGACATTAAAGTAGAAAATTCAGACTCAATCTATCATTCTTAAGCCCTTAACTGGTCTTTTGGGTACATTTGAGAGCTGTTGCAATATGCAGCCTGCAGTTGTGGGGGGGTAATTAGTGTACAAGATTTCCATGAGATTGGAGTGTACTTTTTGAAGACCATGAAATATTAATACTGCAAGAGCAGACTTGAGTTTTTGCTCTAAGAGATGCAATATTGAAGTGAGATGCAATGTTGAAATAACGGCCCAAGATCAAACATAAAGGGAGAATTATTTTAGTAACGCATTTGAAATTGCTTGGTTCTGTTTGGTTTTTCCTGAGACACAATTTACGTTTGTATTGTTTTATCAGTTCAACTGAAAGCAAAACAACAGCATGTGTGCATTTTTCAAGTCTCTAAAAGTCAATGAACTCTGTTAAAGCTGCAGTTCATTGTTGCAGAAACATCGCATGACGTAAAGTGGGTCAGGCCGAAATCCAACCCAAAGTGGCCCCCATTTCCTGCTTGTTTACGTGGCCTCAAACATCCGTCCCATTCCAAAGTGTCGGATTGTGTTTTTTGACACGTCAATTTGTCACATTTACCCCAACGTCAAAGATCCGGGTCTCGTCACATACTTTCAAAACACATTTCGTCGTTACTCCACATTGCGACTGAATTAGGAGCTATGTTCCCTCTCCACGACCATCTGTGCAGTTTCCTAATGAGACCAGACCTCACGCTGGACATCAGTCTCAATTAAACTCTGATGGCTCCAAATCACCTATGGCCTGGATTGGGATTTGACGGTATGATCCAACTGCCTGCGAGTATGAGAGATTGTTGTTAATTTTTTTTGCTCAGTTAAAGATACAGGGGCTAGATTAACCACCGCGGCCCGCGGAACAAAGCTTGGCTGTGTCCACGTGTGGCTGTAAACCAGCGGCCGCGTCAGGAGCCAAACAAGGAGAGTTTGTGCAAGCGCGTGCGCGACGGCTGAAGCCGAGCTGCAGACACAGTTCTTACTTTTAATAAATTTTAACAAGAAATTTTGCATTCCAACTTAGCATGGCCAAAAAAACGTTGAGCAAGAAGGCGGTGGTTCTTCGACCCTGCTATGTTTACACCATACAATGAGGCACTTAAATGGAGATTAGGTTTGTTTATTTAATGAGTAAACACTCTTGATTTATTATTTGGTTTGGGGGGGGGCATGGGTGCACTCTGAAATCATTGTGCTATTAGGAAGCACGGACAATTTAATCAGAACCTATTAACATGATGGATATGACGGCTCTAACATGGTACACATTGAGTGCAAAAGGAAATGAGTTATTTCTGTCAATCTTAGGGAATATTAAATGGAATGAATGGATGGTAGTTTGTGGGGGGAAAGAAAAGTGGTTTTACATGCCTCTGGACAAGAAGCCTGAAGCTGAAGGCCAGCATTACAGGATGCTTTTACGGCCAGCTAATTAGACTAATCCAGGTTGGATTTCTTCTCAAGCACCATAATTTATCAACAACTGCAGAAGCTAGTTCATGTCAACAGATGTCTTATTTCAATGTAAATTCATTTTAGTTGAACAGTTTATATATTTTGAATTGTAAAGTGATGCAAAATGCAAATATTTCCATGCATATTGTGGGATATCAGAGATAAACATTGAGATTGCAATAAAAAAAAGTGTGTGAAAATCACAAGACAAAAAAAATTGTTGTTATATATAGTAATGTTTCAGAGTGTGTTGCAATTTTAAGCATTTTATTTTAATTTTAATTGCAAAAGGTTCCATTAAAATAAATTTATATATATATAAATTTATATATATATATATATATATATATATATATATATTAGTGCTGGCAA
>JAFVLL020038350.1:0-10081 GCA_021397915.2 Tor tambroides | reverse complement strand
TGTTAAAAGTACTAAACTGAAAGAAGATCATACTGTTGTGTTTCGGTGATTAAACCAAATGTTGTCATTACATATTACACTAATCTTGTGTTTGAAACAGTGATTATGTGGAATGAAAATATGTGCAACTGAATAAAAGCATTACATCAGGTTTTGAAAGAATGACAAGCTGTGTTACAAGTGTGATCAGTTTGGATTTTTGTACTAAGAGTTTTGAAAAAGTACACCTTACTTGTGAAATTAGTACCAAAGCGAGCAACAAAAACTGTAATATATTCATTTGGTGCTTAATTATTCTCAACTATTATTTGTGCTCAATTATTATTAATGGTATCTGATTATTATTATTTGATTATTACAAATTATGCATTTTTTGTTCTAAATTCTTTGATTAATAGAAAATTCAAAATAATAGCTTTACTTATTACTATTTTAATCTCACCCCCTGCTTTTGAATGAAAGTCTATCACAGTGTGTGACCACAAAAATATTAAGCAACATTGATAATAATCAGAAATGTTTCTTGAGCAGCAAATCAGTATATTAGAATGATTTCTGAAGCATCATGTGACACTGAAGACTGGAGTAATATTGCTGAAAATTCAGCTTTGCATTACAGGAAAAAAAAATACATTTTAAAATATATTTTTTTAAAAAAACAGTTATTTTAAATTCCAGCAATATCTCACAGTATTACTGTTTTTCCTGTATTTTATACTGTTTTCAAAACCTAAAAAAGGGATTAAAAATCCTAATTATTCCAAACTTTTGAGTAGTAGTGTATGTCATTTTATTGCGCTAATTATTGGTAAAATATTAAAATTTTAACAACAAAAAAAAAAGTGTTAAGTTTAAAGCATAATGGACAGACACTCCTATTTTTAACTGAAAACATCATCAAATTTGCCCAAAGGCTTCATAAACAAGCATTTAAAGCAGTGAGGGATTTGTCCCTAGTCAAAAAATCCTAAAGGAATGCTAAGGAAATCTTATCATTTGGAACCAATCCTAAAAAGATCAAGTAAAATCCTACTGGATGAACAGAAATTCCCAGATTCCAGTTTATTCTGTCAGATTCTTATTTGATCCCTTTAGGATTGATTCCGAATTCTATTAGCATTCCTGTCAGGCATTTGAATGCAGAATTCCATTTGTTCCATTTGATTCCAAATGGGCCTGATAACAACAATCACATCATCACACATCAGTCCAGATAAACAACAGAACTCCAGATGTTGATCCAAACAAAATGTTTGTTTTAGCGGTTTAAATGTAAAAGCGTGAGTTAATACACGTGTACCTGTAAATGTTGGGATTGGATGCGGTTGAGCGGGTAATCATGTGAACGCTGAGTCTGACCTCATTGCCTGATAGCGGCGTCATTGTTCTGTCCATCACGCGCCGCAGCAGATAGGCTGTGGAATGGAGGCCAAACAACAGCACAATAGGGAGTGACATGCTTATACAAACATATGACATAAACCACATCCTGGGCCTCACATCCACTGCCAGTTCTGGAAGACTCCACAATGTGTTTGACACTTAAATCACACTTAATGTATGAATGTCATTGCATTAGACAAGAGAATGTCAAAATAACGGCATATATTTTACAGAAGAGACCTCATAGGCGAAACAATTCAGAAAAAGAAGTTTGAAATGCTAAAACAATAGAGCTAGTGTTGACTCCATGGGCCGCCATTCAAAGTCCCTCCAGAACTAGGAACATTAATGGTTATACTTTACAATATAGTTCAATTCATTACCATTAGTTATGCATTAAGTATAATAATATATTTTTACAGCTGCATTAAAGATTGATGTTAGTTTGCAAATATACTATTGTTCATTATTAATTAAAAGTTGTTAAATAAAAATATATTTTAATAATATAATGTTTTATATTATATTATTACTAAAACAACATTTTTAAAATATAGAACATATTATATTCTATATTTTAAAAATGTTATGCTTATAATTTAAAAAAAAGTTATTGTAAAAATATTATGTGTGTGTGTGTATATATATAGCTATAGATATTACTAACACAATATTAATCACTATGTTTAATTAATATGTTTTATTAATCTAGGTTAATTTATAAATAGAATTTATCTAAAATCTAAATATATAATCTAAACATTTTTTATTTCGATTATGTATATATTTTATTATTACCACTGTTTAATTCATTATTAATTAGTTCATTATTAATTCATTTTTAATACACAGTTGCATTATTTATTTATTATTTTATGTAAGGGCACTTATTATATATTATTTAAAAAAAAACAGCACAAGCACACTTTTCAGGAAAAAAAGACAGTGAGAAAAATGTGAAAATACTACAGTACTTCAGCACAGTGGCTTTGATATTTGTTTTTAAAATGCAATGGTATATTGAGATTTTGACGTGTGAATCAAGCTTCTAAATACGTTTTAAGGTCATTAACTTCAGCTCCTTTTTTCTGAATTACTCATTCATATTTAATATCTAACCATGAAGAGGCCCATCACCCATAACAAACAAACGCATCAGTGCAGACGGATTTGGGTCACGTGAGTGTTTGGCTTCATTCTGTCAGGATACAAATCCATAACAAGCCTTAAATGAGTTCAAATCCAGTTCAGCTATGTTTCTATGTTTCATTCTTGCTCTTTTTTTTTGAACAATGTAAAACAAAGCATCTGAATTTTTCAGTTTTCTCATGGCGAGAACACAGGGTGAAGCGTCTCGAGTCACAGATGAGACGGTCGTTTTAGTGGAGAGTCATATTTAGACAAACATACACACAGACTCTCACACACATTAACAGACAGATATAGAAACACACTCACTGGTGGCAGCTGTGCCGGTCTCACAAAGACACGAGCAGTGTGGAGGTCAGAGGTCAAGCGGCTGAGACTCCCACTCTCTCCATGTACCCAAGATAATCTCTGTCACATGGATGTATGAAGTCAGTTCTGCTCAAGTTCACACAGGTGTTCAGTCACAGGTGGAGTTCAACAGTTCACAACACAGTAGAGTCATTTGCTTTCGATATTTTTATTATCTAATACAATGACATCCACAGATTTTAGATTTTATTTAAGACAACATTTGAAGCCCATCCAGAATTCGAAGCATTAATGGTAATACTTCACAATAAATTAACATTAATACATTAGATATCACTGAAAACCAAAATTTATATAGAATTTATTAATCTAGGTTCAGGACCATGTATAAACATACCATTGTTCATTGTTAATTCAAAGTTGTATTATTTATTGATTTGTTTTTTATTTATTATTCATATATTAATGTGTGTGTTATCTATTAATTTAGGTTAGTTTTAATTTATAAGTAATTCACAGTTCTGTCTGTTTGTTTATTCTTATTTTTAAAATATATTTATATTTTAATAATAAAAATATTTTGTTTTATTTATTAATTTAACACAGGTCTATTATTTTTGTTACTCTTATATGTTATTGATATTTGTATTTTAATACTAAAATATTTATGTTTAATCTAGAGTTATGTTTATTCATATATATATATATATATATATATATATATATATATTAATATTTTTTTTTTAATAAAATACTTTTTATAAATATTTTTGTTTTTATAATTTTTTATAATTATACTGTTCAATGTATTGTTTATAAATGCATATATGTATGTATGTCTCTCGCTCTGTGTGTGTGTGTGTGGGTGTGTGTGTGTTCTTATTTTTAAAAATATTTATATTTTATTAATAAAATGTGTTTTTTTGTTAATCGGCAATAATATTCATTTATAAATATATTGTTGTTCATTGTAAATTCACAGTTAATCTTATATTTGATTAATATTTTAATAATAAAATATCTATATTTTATTATTAGTTATTATGTAGAGTTCATTATATATTAAGTATATTCATTTAGAATATTTAATTAATATATTTATTTTTATTTTGGTAAGTCAGTGTTTATTTATGCTATCACTATACTATATGATCAGTTCTGTGATCTGGCAGTACTGGACCTACATTAAACAGAATAAAAATCAGAGTGGATGCATGTAGAATGAAATTCACTGTGCAAGCCACTGCATTGTATTTTAATTAAGCTAGACTGTTTTATTATAACTTATTTTTAAGTAATCTTGGAAGCATGTTGTCCCCGGCCCCTGATTGAGAACCAGTGACCCACATATGTATCTTTTCTCAATCTGACAGTAAAGTTGTGACCAAAACAGAAGACTGTGATGGATCTGCCACTAGAGGGATCTGCAGCGTCTGATGAAACAGACAGTGATTGACTGAACACATCCAATGGCTGTTTTAATGATACAAAATTGACTCTGATTTCACTGATTTTCAGCCAGCAAGCTGTGGCTCTGCACTGCTGTTCATTCATTCAGCGTGTGTGTTTTTGCTCTACAGTGATGGCAGTTGTGTGTGAGACTCCAGTGTGAGCGGCGCAGCAGGAAGTGCTTTAGGGACGCCAGCTCTCCGGCTCTTATCAGGCTTTAGTGAAATCCTCACTCAGCAAATGTGAATGAGACTCTCTCAGTGACGCGTCCCCACAGGAATCTCTCACACACTCACACTCACACACACTAAACCGCATGGACTGAAGTGTGGAAACACATTACTAATGTTTCACACATCCGCAATCTGCAAAGAACAACATTTGTCCACTAAAAGGTCAGTTATTGTTTGCTACATTAAAGGTTTACGGGTTATTATGCAAGCTAATATTTACCACAAGCATCAAGATGCATTCTATTCTATTCTATTCTATTCTATTCTATTCTATTCTATTCTATCCTATCCTATTCTATTCTATTCTAGTCTGCTCTATAGGAAAACCTGGACAAGTTGTCAAATGTGGAAGTTGTCATAGTGGGAGACCAATATCTAGGTATGTTTTATAAATGTAAGTTGGGGCAGGTTGTCACATGTTTTATAATATGTTTTGTAAATTTTATTTTATTTATTATTTACAGTTTCTATGCACCAAAACAGTGGTTTGATATACTTATTATCTATTATATTTTTGCTTTCACAAATTTCTTTTCATTATAGTTTTTTTTTTTTTTGGTTCATTAGTCATTAATATTTATTTCACTGTTTAAAATTAGCTGAAAAGTCATTAAAAAGTAGGCCAGACTTAAATCAAGAGGGGTTCCAGCAATTATGGTTTGATCTAGTTTTTGGGCAAAATGAAAATATTTCAACAATTTTTAAACATTTCCACATTAATATTAAAATATATATAAAATCATAAATTTATATGACTCTGTACCAGTGTTATTGTTATCTAACACTATAAAAATTGTTTTTGTTAATTGAAATAAAGCTAAAATAAAATATTAATATTAGATAAAAAGCTTAAACAAAAGTGTTTTAGTGCCGCGTAAGAAAAACAAATCTAAATTTATGAGAATAAAGTTGTAATATTTTAAGAATAAAGTCATGGCAATATGACAATAAAGTTGTCATATTAAAATAACGTATATATATTTTAAGACTTTTGACTTCATTCTCAAAATATTACAACTGTAATTTCACAATGCTATGACTATTCTTGTAATTTTGACTTTATTCTCTAAATATTTAGACTTTATTCTCATAATTACAATTTTTACATGCCACTGAAATGCTTTACTAATTACTAAAACTAAAACTGAAAAAAAGAAAGTTAAATAGAAATATTAAAAACAAGAACTATAAAAATGACAAAGCACATAAAACTACTAAACTAAAATTAAAACTGAAAAAATAAAAAAAGCCAATTCAACATATTAATAAATACTACATTTAGCAAATAAATAAAACTAAAATAACACTGCTCTGTACATCAAAACTGTTTATTTTAATTAAAAAATATAAAAAAATTAACACTGATATTTTATTAAAAATGCTCCGTTTCTCTATCCAATAAGGGATGAAAAGGTGATTGAAGATCTCTTATTTAAGGTATTTGCCATAAATTTGCATTTACATTTAGTCAATTAGCAGACGCTTTTATTTTTTAAATGGACTTTGAATAACATCTGCCTGTCTCATGAATGGAAAGCGGTAGCTCCGGATCCAGTTGTCGCCGCACCCCGCTCCAGGTTTTCGTTCCGCCTTTCCTTAAAAGCATTCGGAGTTTAAAGCGCTGAAAAACACGCCAGTGAGTGGAAGAGGGATCAGAGCGGCAGAGGCGGATCTCAGTGCGGTTCAGCGTGCGTGTGTGTGTGTGTGTGCCCGGCCGAACGGAGGATGGAGGACGAGCCGCGAGAGACCCTGGACTAACGCAGGAGGAGGAGGAAGGGGACTTGCTTTTTACATGGAACCTGTTTGCGTTTTCCTCCAAAGGTGGATTTTATACTGAAACACTACATGAAAAAATGCCATTTGCCAAGCGGATCGTGGAGCCCCAGTGGCTGTGCAGACGCACGGACGCGGATGAGGAGGGTCTCCTGCTCCAGGACCTGTGCGCCTTCAGTAATGTGGCTCTGTCCCGGACCCTGCGCCAGCTGTCGGATCTGGCCAAACACGCCTGCTCGCTCTTCCAGGAGCTGGAGCACGAGCTGCTCGCCACGAACCGGCGCGTCTGTGCGCTCCGGGAGAAGATGAGCAGGATCCAGGAGACCACCGGCGCGCTCGACCCCAAACAGGAGGCAGTGCGTGAGTACCCCGCTCCAGGAGTGTCTTTACTATTCAAAAAGTGATGAAGAGTTCATTTTCTCTAGGTTTAGTCATGCGTAATGTTGATCGATTGCACTTGTGGTCTTTGGGTCACCAGTCCAGATGTTTTACCGCTCGGACACATCATACTAACAGCCCTTGAAGAGTTATGTAATAATACAAATACTTGTTTACTCTTGCGCACTCTTGTCTCCTCTCCAGCGCGCGCGACTGATGGTCTGGTGGTTCAAGATCTGGACTGGTGACCAAAGACTTGTGGATTCGAACCTAACCACTTGATAAAAACTCTCAAAACCTCATTTTACTCCAAGGGGAACATTATAGGTAGACCATCTTGATCAAGCTGGTTTTTGGATATCATTGTAGCTAATTACGATCCTAGACCAGCTAGAAACCAGCAAACATGTTCCAAAACGCAGATACTGTAGGGTTGCGAGTCACTTTGGAGAATGTGTTGGTTTATGTAGTGAAGGACAGCAGAAGGGGTGTGTGCTCCTCACAGCAGATGTCATTGGGAAAACATGATTTTTGTTACTGAGAACATCATTTCCTTGTTGCATAAGAACAGATTCTGTCATTCATGCACATGTGAAAGTGAAACAAGCCTGATGTCTGTGATCCGTGATGGATCCAGGCAGAGCGTCTGTTTCTGTTGGATGTTGTACTTAGTTTGTGTGGCATATTGAGTTCAGTAATGTTAGATTGTTTAGTGTATTTGCTGATTTGGATCACATGAGTAATGCAGTGCAATTGGACCTGCAAGAGTGAAAGAGAAAGTTTGATTTTTTTCTGTTTTGAGTTTTAAAGTCTCTGGTCTTTTGGATTATTATTATTTATTTATTTATTTATTTATCGTGAAAGTGTTTTAATAATATTTAATAGTAATTATTTATTTTGTATATTTGTTGATATTTTATTGTTTAATATTTAAATAATAAAACATTTCAATAATTAAATATAACATATTTAAAAATATCAAACAAAATGTATTAATGAAATAATACAAAATATAAAACAATAAAATTATATTCTACTTCTAATCATGAAAATACTAATCATAATACAATTATTATTTTATTTAAAATTATTATTTTATTTTCATGCCATTTTTATATTTTGTATTATTTTGTTCATTTATTTTAAATATTTTATATAATAATGTTTTATATAATACAAATAAAAATAATAATAATATCTAATAAGTTTAATCTGTTGTTTTATATTGTGTATTATTTATTTATATTTTATTGTAATTACATCATTTAATAATTAATAAAATAACAATAATAATAATAAATATTTTGTAATATATTAAAACTATATTAAACAAAAATATAAATAGAATAATACAAAATATAAAACATAAAATAAAATAGACATTGTTGTTGTTGTTGTGGTAAAAACATCTGGCATTGTAGAAGAAGTCCTGGACTTGGCATGTATGATTTTACATATACTAATATAATCCAATGACCAGTATGGACAGGGTTGAAAGCAATATTTCAGAAGAGCTGTGAGATTCTGTTTATTTATTTATTTGTTTGTTTGTTTATTGTTTGTTTGTTTATGATAAACACAAAACTGTGAAAATGTAAACTGCAAGTAGTTGATCAAAGAATGGATGTTTGTTATAGCAGAAAACCCTCTACAGTACTGTCAGGACATTCTGTCTCTTCATGCTGTCTGAATCTCTTGATCTTCAGGGTCATTTTGGGAGAATGTGGTGTTTATGGAATAACGCCCAACCTGGCGTGTCCTTCCAGTCCTCCTTCCTTCCCCGTCCTGTCTTTCTTTAGCCACTAAGAGTTTGTTTTGCTCTGGGAGGTCTGATTCAAACACTTTCCTCATAAGGTTCATCTCTGTGTGTGACCCATTCAGGGGTCAAGAAGGAAGTCTGGCCCAACTAAGACTCTGAGTGGATCCTGAGCAAAGTTCAGAACACATCAGACTGTGTAATCCAGCTCCCTTTAGACTGTGAATTCTCCGCTCCAGCAGTCTGCTTCAATAACTGAATAAGTGCCTGTTTTCAGCCTCTCGTTCCTGTTTAACCTGTCGTTTGGGGGTCAAAGGTCACTAATGCACTTCGTCCGGCACTAGTCGCCGGTACCTGCGGATCATTACGGGTCAGACAGATGGATTTCGTCATTCATCAGATAGATTGGGATCTTTTGTTTGTGTCAGTCTGCTTAAACATGACATCATAATTATGGTAATTCATCAAACCTGACCACATAAACTTTTCTTTTTTCATTTTAAGAGTCTTTAAAGTAACCTGTTATTTTTGCCAGCAATTACAACAGACTTGAGTGGAGTGGACGCAACATTAGTTATAAAAAACAAAAGTTATAAAAATGAATTGAATAGCATTCAGTAGTTGCGCAATCAATCAAAGTAAAACCAAAATCACAATATGGTTTGGTGTGATTATCAAATCAGATTCAAATGAAGTTAAATAAATACATGGCTACATGTTTCAGAGTAAAGCGCGGCACTGAAGAGAAACTTTAAGGACTTGTTGCAGTTATTCATCAAAATAAAAGTTGGATGGTTTGGTTTAACCTTTGAAAATTATAAATAAATAAATAAATAAATAAGACTATAAAATATTAGTAGTGTAATTTTAAAGTTTAAAATAAAATAAAATATTATCTATCTATCTATCTATCTATCTATCTATCTATCTATCTATCTATCTATCAGCCCTACAAACCTGCATTTTTTTACATCACAGTTTTTAACTTAAATTATTATTAGATTTTTTTTGCCTTAAATTGTGCAGTATTCTGCTATTATGTGGAATATTATGTAGAATAAAACCCATGTTTAGACTCCTGACAAGTGCTATTATTTAGTTTTTAGCTTTTTATGTGGAAAAATGTACTGAGATGCACATTTATGTGTATTTTTACTTTTTTTATTTTTTTTTATTATTGCTCATACTCAGGGTAGGGCTCTGTTTAAATCTCAAGCCTTAAGTATTCAACTTTAATGTGTAGCTTGAGTCTGTGACCACCCAGAGTGCCCTAAAAACACTAAATCACTCTAAACACCTTAGCAACCGCTTAGCAACGCCCTGTGATCCATCCAAACAGTACCATTGTGGCACAAGTTTTATATTGGCACTTTCCGCTCATATTTTCTTCAGAAAATGTGAAACTGATTTCTGAGCTAACAGCTGGTGTCGTGAGTATGATGTTGGTTTCTCATATCAGAGGAACTTTTGAAGTCTGTGTTATTGTTGTGGTAATGATATATTGAATAGATTTGTGTACACCCTCCCCCAGCACAGTAATTACCCTCCATCAGCCCTTTCATAGTGATTGTCTCTTGTGCGCTTTAACAACAGAGCAGCTAATATGGGGGGGGGGGGGGGGATTTGGAAGGGCCTGTGGTACCAACCAGAA
>JAFVLL020038349.1:0-43197 GCA_021397915.2 Tor tambroides | reverse complement strand
TTTTACATATTCTCTGTCACTGACCAACAACAAGTAACGCTTAAGAACAATAACAACTGCTTCCTGCTGCTGTTTTACGTGGCTCACCATATGTTTTTCAGGTTGACCTCGCAGGTGTCCACTGGATGCCACTTGTCCACTGTCAGGAGACCATGGAACCATGAAGGGGATAAATGACCTGACCAATCAACCAAAATCCATCCCTCTACTTAAAGGAACAGTTCAGCAAACAAATGAACTTTCTAACATCTGAACCTCATTTTGTTCCAAACCTGTATGAACTGAACAAGACATGGGCTGACTACCTCCAAAAATGCCAAAAAGTGTCTTAAAAGCAGTCATTGGGACTCTGTTTCAAGTCTTTTGAAGTTGTACGATAGCTTTATTGTGAGGAACACACATACATATTGTATGCCACATCCTATGGGAATGAAGTTTGATTCAAGAGGTGTGGCACTAGATTATCAGTAAAGGAAAAACAAAAAAATATAGAAAGATAGTCTTTCCCTCACACAAAGCCTTGGTTACTTAGTTACACTAGAAGGTGGCGATAAGTGAATTTATTAAGAAGTCATTCAACCAATTTGATCTTAATTAAAAAATAAATAAATAAAAACAGGAATGTAACAAGTGTTTGAGGGAGACGTTGAATCATTTACACAACTGATTCATTTAAAAACAGAATTCAGTAATGCAATAAAGTAACTTGCTGCATTTAATATGCAGTATGTTCTATATAGCGTGTGTGTGTGTGTATGTGTGTGTGAGTAAATGATGACAGACTTTATTTATTTATTTTTGGCATGACTGTTTTTTTTTTGTTTGTTTGTTTTTTTAACCTAGCTGCTAATGCAGAATTGTGTATGCGCTGTTTGTCTTGTCAACATCGGTGGTGTGGTTTTTAAAGTGCCCCTATTATGGATTTTTGAAAATTACTCTAAGTGAATGAAAACATCCTGCAAAGTTTTAAATCCGAAAGTGCACCGTGTATAAAGTTATTGTCTCTCAAAAGAAAGAGTCGACTCTGAGTCATTGAAATGAGTCGTTTTTAAAATGAATCCCGAGCCGTTTCACGTTGACGTCAACATGAAATATTAACATATTGCCTGCCCACTTGTTGGTCTTTTCGTGTTGGTATGAATGAAAATGCAAATTCCTTCTTTGCCACTAGCAGTGTTGCCAACTTAACAATTTTGTTGCCAAATTTAGCAACTTTTCAGACTACCCTAGCAACTTTTTCTTCCAAAAGCACCTAGCAACAAATTTAGCAATTTTTTAAAATTTATTTGGCAACTT
This sequence comes from Tor tambroides, assembly GCA_021397915.2. Classification (NCBI taxonomy): domain Eukaryota; kingdom Metazoa; phylum Chordata; class Actinopteri; order Cypriniformes; family Cyprinidae; genus Tor; species Tor tambroides. The sequence goes on along the minus strand of JAFVLL020038349.1, from coordinate 41,901 downwards.
TTAGCAACTTTTGATAAGTGACTCAGACAATAAAAAGGCACACATTTTCCATCCAAATTACACAAAAAGAGGAAACCACAGATCCCTAGCAGTACACACATCATGTGAATTGAGTTAGCTGCTATTTGCAGTTGTTCAATTTAATAGTAATAATAATAATTTAATTATTGTTCATTTATGATACACTTTGTTAGTAGCTTGTCTCTGCGATTGTTGATCAGTTAGTACACTGTAAGAAAAATGGAAAAGTTACTAGTAATTTAAAATGCAGGTAAAAATCCAATATGGAACATTATTTCATATTAACATAGTAGATTGTGCCCTATTTTTACAGACGTATCTTAGAGTGCATCATATTAACTACTAATACACTGCTTAGCGCCAAAGTCTCTTTAAGGCAAGTCATGGCAACTTTTAGCAACAAATCAACCTTCCTTTAGCAACTTTCTCTGAAAATTAGTTGGCAACACTGGCCACTAGGTGCCACATTTGGAGCGCTAAAAATAGCTGTTTCCCCAGTAACGCTGTACACAGAGCAGCACTGCGCTCACAAACGGTGCTTTATCAGGTATTACAGGCATGATGAAATTAAAATGAGACCAATCGGACCAATCACCGCAGATTAGCGTCACGCAAAGGAGGGGTTTGGAAAAATGAAATAAGATCACAAATAAGACAATGAAAGTGTTTTTTGACCTTGCATGCATGTCAGCCTGTTGCTGGGAACTCCCAAAACCAAAATATGAACCTTTCATTACCCATAATAGGTGCACTTTAATACTCAGACTGATGACGCTAGTTAGGGAAATTAAAGTTCAAAAGTGTGGCCTTTTAGCAGTGTGAGATAAAGACAGATGCTGTTTTTTAGGCCGTTGACTTCACCGAGACGCCTGCGTTGCATCAGGACAGAGCAAAGCCGGTATCGGTGAACCGTTTGAAAGCAGGACAGTTCAAAAGAAAAATGTGGCTTGTAATGTATTTTGAACAAAACAACTTTTAATTTGAAAGTTGTAACTTTTTTGTTATTTATCATTATACATTGCAGAGGATAAAAGACATCAAAAAGAGGAAGTTCAAAAACTTCCAACTTGTGAAGTTAATCACGGCGTGTGTGTGCAGGACAAGAGCTTCTTTTAAACAGTTCTGTAAATTTGCTGTTAACACAGATTATGCGGGAACGATAAGGCTGTGCGAGATAATTAAAGTGCAGCTGCTGAGTTGTGGGAGGTCCGTGCAGAAGTTAATTAAAAGAAAGGTAACGCAGGATCGGCACACAATCATAATGAAAACAAGAATCCCCCTCAAATTAATGTTCCAACACTGGGATGTGCTGCCTCTATTTTTGCATTAATAAATGAAAAGCTCCGTACAAATTAGAGGCTTTAATTCCAGCGTGCTCCTGACGAGATGCTAAGAACAGAGGGGTAGCTCTGAAATATTTACTCTTCTGGAGACGGTTCCAGCTGAGAGGTTAGAAGAATAATGAGTGCTTGCTTAAACAAGTCTTAGTGGACAAACTCACTGCGTTTGTGAGAGGGATGCAACCACACTGATGTGGCGGGGTTATATACGGCCATTCAAAAGTTGGGGTCAGTTATGGTATTTATTGATTTACTTACTTGCTTTCTCAGCAAAACAGTAAATGTTTCTTATTAGAATGATTAGCATATGTGACCATGGACCACAAAACCAGTCATAAAGCTCTTTTTTTATATTATTGAATAAATAAGCTTTCCATTGACGTATGGCTTGTTAGAACAGGACAATATTTGGCTGAGACACAACTATTTGAAAATCAGGAATCTGAGGGTGCAAAAAAAGAAAAATCTAAATATTGTAAAAATCACCTTTAAAGTTGTTCAAATGAAGTTTTTAGCAATGCATATTATTAATCAAAAAATAAGTTTTGATATATTTATGGAAGGAAATTTACAGAATGTCTTCATGGAACATGACCTTTATTTAATATCTTAATGATTTCTGGCATAAAAGAAAAATCTATAATTTTGACAGTGTATAGTTGGCTATTGCTACAATGTACCTGTATGACTGGTTTTGTGGTCCAGGGTCACATATTAGAATGATTCCTGAAGGATCACATGACACTGAAGACGGGAGTAATGATGCTGAAAATTCAGCTTTGCATCACAGGAATATATTTTACATTTAAAAATATATTCAAATAGAAAAGTTATTCTAAATTGTAAAAACATTTCACAATATTACTGTTTTACTGTTTACTGTATTTAATCACATAAATGTAGCCTTATGAGCATGAGAGACATCTTAAAACATACAAACAAATTTCATATGCGTTGCATTACAAAAAACAAACAAACAAAAAAACATAATGAACAAGATCATAACCCTCATGTTCTCTTTGAGTTGTAGGATTTTTGCTCAAAAATCATAATATAATATTAACATTTAGGCTGTCAGTCAGTTGAAATCAGTCTAATAAAATTAATTTCATAACATTCGGATTGATTAATTGGATTAATTACTCATATCGGTACTTGCAGATGAAATATAAAATTTGTTTTAAAGGTATATGCATTAATAATAATTTGTGATGTTATAATATGAATTATATTAAATCTAATTTACAATTATTATAAATCAAACTTAAATTAACATGGTAAATTATATCCCTAATTGATCTGCAATTACTTATAAATTACTAATCAAATAAACATTTATGGTGCTTATTTTTGTATCAGAGCTTATTTTTGAAGTTCAGTTCACTTTCATTATATTGCAAAGAGCATGTAAACATTCTGTTAAGTTTCTTTTTGTTTTTTCCACAGAAGATAGAAAGTCACGCAGGTTTTGGAAAGACATGAGGGTGAGTAAATGATGACACAATTTTCTTTTTTGGATGAACTTGCAACTACATTGTCAGAATTTGGACATGAAAACCCAGAAATACGTCCAATTGAGGATAGAATGAGTCATGACTGAAGCTTCTGTGCGTTTTCTCGTAAGAGCGTCTGTGTCTGACTGTGTTCAAACAAGTTACCCTCAGGGTGAACGCAGAACAAGGCTTCTGGTAAATCATACAGGACGATCCATAAATGCTGGCGCAGGACCGATTCTTTAATCCCCTGATACAAAACAAGACTTTTTTTTTTTTTTTTTTGGAGTCATCAAAGAGAAAGCACGTTGAGGTGCCTTAAGCGCAGATTTCATCAGCCTGATGTGTTTGACTTTGGTTAGTACTTTGAAACTGGACACATGGAGGAGCGTCATCACAGGACTGGCTGATACTAAGCAAGAATTCAAATAATATAACATGCTGCTCCCACGGGTCAGGGAGATGTTTACAAGCAGTTTTATGGTGTGTCCTTGTAGAGCATCATTGTCCGGCGATGTCCAGAATCTGACCTGAAAGTTTGGCACATTTGTGAATGGATGAAATTTAAATTGCAAATCATTAACCTTAACTGTCTGCTTGACAATGTTGCATCGTATCCTAAAACTTTAAAGTCAAAGTCCAAAGCAACACACTGCACTATTTCTGAATTTAGGTGAACTGGTAAATTGTTTAAACAACATTTCTTGTGTAAATCTGTGCATTCAGTTCATGTGTTCATTTAAACCTGCAATTTTTTTTTTGTTCATGTTTTATGAAAGGACCCAAAATCTTTAGTGAACAATAAATTTGCCAAAAGCGCTCTCATACATGTTGTTAATGTTTTCATTAGGTGCAAATGTGTTGACTATTACATTTTCACCAATAACTGTTAACTTTTTAATGAGCTAAGCAAAACTTCTCACACAGTGTGAAAAACACAGGAATCAATACCAATCTACTATTTGCTAATTGAACTGCATGGGGAACTGCATATGTGTGTGTGTGTGTGTGTGTGTGTGTGTGTGTGTGTGTGTGTGTGTGTGTGTGTGTGTTTCTGTATTTTAGCCTCAGGTTGGTTTCAGGGGCAAAAATTATCTGGTCAGTTCTGGTCCCATGTGTTTCCAGCTGAAATTATTTAATGACTTTCTCATGAGTGTCTCATGCATTTTTTTTATTTATTTTTTTCTTCATGTGATGTGGCCCATCTATTTTGTAGAGGACTGAAATGTACTTTTGTCGTAAACATTTTGATGTTATACATATTGCTATAAACATTTTAGACAGTGGTTGTTTGTGTGATGTAGCTTTTAATGATCAACTTAAGTTATAAACAAAAGTGGAGCAACACCATGAATGAATGAATGAATGAATGAATATTATTTTTCTGTATTTTTATTAGAAATCACAATAGTGTCTCAAATAGAGCTCAGATCAGGTATTTCAATATGAACTCTCATTGTTCATCTAATTCTTCCAAGACTAAATGATCTGAGCATGCAAAAATCTATCATTTCTGTCTCTCTTTATTTCTCCTGAGGAATTTTAAAAGAAATATAATAGACAAAACTGAAGCATAACTGCATAACTTCTAACAAAAGACATATGTTGAAGCCAATAGATAAGCCAAAGAATATGACAAGTTATGAAAACCTTACATGAAAACCAGATCAAGGTGAAATAAGGTCGAAATACAAAGCAGAATTGTCTGCAAAGTAGGTTAGGCAAGTCAGAAATAACTTCAGGCTTTGAACAGTGTGTTTGCAGCATCTGAAAAGATTGAATGATTGGCCATCATTGATGGTGAATGATTTGTGGTTATTGTTCATGTATTTTCCATGACCTCAAAGACATATACTGAAAAAAAGACACTTTTTCGAAGTTGTAAATAAACCAAAGATAATTGGAGTATGTTTGCCAAAAAAATACTATTTCTTTCAACTTTACAATTTCACATTGAAAACAATGTTCTTTGTCATTTCTGTGTAATTATTTGTGAGATTTATTAGTAATTTCTGAGTGAAAATTGTTTCAAAGTAAATTCTACACTGGAAAAAAAAAAAAAAAAAAAAAAAAAATCATCCAGAAACTTCACAAATAATTATAGAGAACCAGCAAGTAGCACAGTAAATTAAATGTGAAATTTTATAGTAGAAAAACTGAAATTCATTAATCTTTGTTTTATTTACAAATTTTAAAAATATTTTTTGAGTGTAGGTGTATATCTCATCATCACTTATTTATCATAATTTATTATTATTGTTATTTATTTTTATTTTTATTTACTGACTTTTCACTTACATAAAAGTCTTAAGAGTATAACAGAATAAATAAATAAATTAAATAAAGCAAATTTAATTTGAAGTGGCACTAAAGAGAGTGGACAATGGCAATGAAAAGCTCATTTACATTTGTGTGTGGCTCAAAACATAATAAGTGGACCTCAGAGAGAGAGAAAAAAGTATAAGACCCATTTAAGCAATTAAAATTCCAACTTTAGTCTACTGCAGACCTTCTCTAAACGTGCTCCGCTGCAGCATTGTGTTACATTTTCTCAAGTTGGAGACTTTCGAGTGCAAACTAATTATTATTATTTTTTCACTATTACTTTATTTAGATTATTTCAAAATTATAATGTCAAATGCATTATCGTGCAATATCAACAACAGTATGATTTCCCCTTGATGACAGAAGCGCTGTGTGGCCTGCAACGGAAGCCATTAGTGTAATGATGGAATATTGTTGTTCTGAGGCAATGATCATAGTAGGTTCGTTCTGATTTCTGTGCGCCTCTGATGAGGCAAACATGCAAATGAGGGGCCCGCCATATGGCAGCATCCGCCGCTGTCTCTCGGCAACCGAGGAGACAATGAACAGCGGCCTCCGTTCTCAATGCGAATTTTATCTGGCAGGATGTTTCAGAAATAATGTGTGACTTTGTGTTAGCAAATGAGATTCACATCGTTACAACGTGGCCCGGCAATGTGCGCGCGTCAGGCGTCTGGAGGATCCGGGGAACATACCTCACTGAAATACTGCAGCACGCACCCAACCATTGTGATAAGATAATAATTAAAATGTTGTGTGATTTAAATTGTTTTCAGCATATTCATTAGCGCTCTGCCGTACTGCATTAGGTGCAATGATGAGGCGCTTTAACATGCTGCAAATCCCATGGGCCACTCTTGCAGTCAACGAAATTGGGTGATAATTGTCGATTATTGAAATTAGACTTAAAATAGCGCTGAGAGTAACGTGGTAGAAAAGCCGATTCTTTTTTTCTCACATCAGACACAGTATACTGTTTTGGAATAGTGCTATGTCAAAAACAATTACATTTCATCAGTAGACTAGACTTTTTTTTTTTAGCCAATCACTAATTGACATACAACTTAGTATTCTGCAACCAAATAAAATAATTACCATAGACAACTTCCAACCCTCCAAGTTTATAAAGCAATGGAAGGCATTTGAGTGATTTAGAGTATTTAAATCACATAATAAAAATAATAATAATAATAATTAAAATATTTTTGTTATTTTGTCTTTGTTATTTATTATTTGTAATTTATTTATTATTTATTAGTCACTTGCCATGTTTGTTGATTATCATCACTTTTGAAGCCTCTTTTTATCTTTTTAACAATATTTAATATTTTGCCTAACTACTCTAAACAAGATATCTGTTTTGCCTTGGCAAAAATTATTTGGTTGAATGAGACATTTTGAATTTCACGAACAAACAAATTTAAACTGGCTGAACAAATGAAAATAATTAACGAGACAGTCGTTGTGAGAACTCAATATTCTCTTGCATCATGTTAACTTCTTTGCAGACTGAAAGTCAGGGGAAGCTGAAAGTTTGCAAGCGTTAATCTAGAAGTGTGACATGATTGTGGTAAGTCACCTCCAGATCTTTTTTTTTTTCTCTCATGAGCCATCATAATTAAATGCATCTGACAGTCAAATAAATTATGGACGGGATTTAATCACGCGCTCATCAGTCAGCGACGTCTTTCAAAAGGATTTCTCTAAACTTTCACAGCAGAAACATGTCATTGCAGACATTCCCCTGCTGTGTGGAACGTGTTCATGAAAGACTCGTTCAAAACGCGAGCAACCAGGCGTCATGAACATAGCCTGTCATTAGAAGCGGTATCATGGAAAAGAAAGTGATTTCTCCTGGGAGATTCCCGGGCTGGACTCGGATGAGCGGAAGTGTTCAGTGCGACGGATCCTGTGTTAGTCACAGTAACGGCGCTGCACCGATCCATCGTGGGTTGTCAGGAAAAGGCCCTTATTTCCAGTGGAAAATGACACTTGGTAACATTTAGCATCTTTGATGGGTGTTTTTCAGTCCTTTGAGGATGGCAAATGCATGATGTGACACTATGTGGGAGTTCTCTGCATGTGGACCATTGCTCATCTCAGATTTGTGTTTTTTTGCAGGTTTGTATCTGCAAGCTGTTGAAGCAAACATGCTGAAGATGCTCTGTCATGTAGTCTTGATTCTAATAAGGCTCAAACCTCTAAATTGACTGGTTTTCTCCAAGATATTATTTAATTTAATGAATCATCCTGATGGCATTAAGTCAAACTATTTTTAAGGGTCAGATCAGATCAGAAGCCAGGAAAGCTGTCTTGTACTGTGTTTACTGAAGTGACAGTCCTGCGATCAGGCAGAAATAATACTTTAAACTGATCACTTTTGTTACTGTAACTTAAAACTTATCCACCATAATGAATCTGAATATAGACATTAGGACTTTCAATCATGAAACAACTACTGCAAGATTACTTCAGATTACTTGCATTGGTCACTTACAGCTAAGCTATTTTAACTTAATGATTTTTTTTATGTATTTAGTTTAATTAATTGACCATATTATTAATTATTATTGGTAGTAGTAGTAATATTATTTTGACAAATAAAATCAGTTAATTTAGATGTTACCGATATTTTTTTTTAAAGTTTGTATTATTAGTAGTAGTAGTAGTAGTAGTAGTAGTAGTAGTAGTAGTATTATGTGGTTTAAACCTAAAATTGCATTTGTTCATTCATTCATTCATTCATTCATTCATTCATTCATTCATTCATTCACTTTAAATGTCTGGCATTTATCCTGAGTAAGATAGAATTGTGTTAAAATGTATTCAAACTTTACTCATTCTAATATGCTGATTTGCTGCTCAAGAAAAATTATTATTATTATTATTGTTGTTGTTGTTGTTGTTATTATTATTATTACTATTATTATTATTATTATTACTACTACTACTATTACTATTAGCATTACTATTGATCATTTATTATTAAATGTGTTTATAGCTTTGTTGAACTTACAAGTATAGAATAGAATAGAATAGAATAGAATAGAATAGAATAGAATAGGCCTGCATTTCCCAAAAGCATCATAAGCCTAAGATGATCGTAGCTCCATTGGTTTCAATGGGTCTACAATGTATTTAAGCTTAGGATGCTTTTGGGAAACGCAGAACAGAACAGAATAGAACATAACAGGAAGAATAGAATACTCATATCTGGCACTCAATAATAAAAAAATAAATAAATAATGAACCTTGCTTATAATTGAAAATATTATAGGCAAATATTTGCAATATGTCAGCCGAAATAAATTACACATAGACAGTTTTATCTATCCTCTCATGGATTATGTAAAAATACGATAGCAAGTCATCACAGAGAATGTGGCCGAAATGTCTTCTGACAATATTCTGGTATTTACATTTTGGTATTGGGTGATTATTCAGACGTGACTCACAGAAAATGTGGATGACTCAAGTTTCCCAAAAGCAAAAACACTCTTTATGTGCATGTCTGGCCACAGAGATGCAAAACAAACACGTTCGTCACATACACACACACTGAAAAATCCGGAGGGTGAAACAAACTCATGGATTTTTTTTTTTCCTCTCTCTTTTACGCTGACAGATACACTCACTGTCTCTCCTCTCCACTGGCTTATCATCAGAGCAAACAATACAGTCCCATATGTAATAACAGCTATCATCATGAGCCCAGGACTGCATTACAGACTTAGATTGTGGGCTTGATCGAGCCCTCGTGGGGAATTCGCCCAAGTTAACAGGAGTGTGGAGGGCAGAGCTGCATAGCCAAGCATTGGAAATGAAATCCTGGTTCTGAGCTGCCTGCCTCTCCAGACGGCCTCACGCTCGAGTGACGAGACGGGCTTTAGAAGAGTGCCGTGTCACACTGGACTGATATTAGAGATCTCTGGCCAAAGAATAGAGCAGACAGGCCACGAGAACGGGATAAAAGAGTGGGCTGATAAAGACACATGCTTTCATCTGATCGTTCATTTAAACGTTTATTTAAAAAATATTTATTATGTGCCGCCAGACACAGGTAGCTATCCTCAACTATAACAAAACGAAAATGTGAGAGCAAAATTCCCTGTGTAAAACTCAGTGGCACAATGTGGTTGCTTACTTGTGATTCTCAATGGCATTCTGGATTTCAGATGTGACTCAGTTATTGCTTAATATGTTGTGTAATTCAATGTCGTTGCATCCTCATGTCAAACTCAACATGTATGATTTTCTTTCTTCTGTATATAAACACTAACTATTATAGCTAACCATTTTTATAGCTAACTATATATATATATATATATATATATATATATATATATATATAAATCAAAACCATTTCTTATTATCATGAATGTTGAAAGCAGTTGTGCTGCTTCATAATTTTGTGAAATCTGTGCATTTTTATTTATTTATTTATTTATTTATTTATTTATTTATTTTTTACCAATACAAAGTTTAAAAGAACAACGTTTATTTTAAAATAGAAATCTTTTGTAACATTATAAATGTCTCTCTGTTACTTTTGATTAATTTAATGTATCTGTGCTGAATAAAAATATTAATTTCTTACAAAAAAAAAAAATACATTGAAAGGTAGTGCATGTGTTTTGGATCCCATTTATCTTTAATGTATTGACAAATACATAAATACAGTATCTGTATTTGTGTTCCAATGACAGATTTTCTGAAAGCAAAATTGACATTTGCTTGATTGCTACACCTAAACATTCTCTTTATCCCAGTAAAGCTAATATTTGGGGGTGAAAATCCGTAGCTGTCGCCCTTAACTCTATTATCAATATACCTTTATAGTGTGACTGCTTGTTGGCAGACGCAGCTCTGCGAGCGGAGTCCTGCTGTGCCAGTATAGCTCTGTAATTCCTGTTGTCAGCATACAAAACTGGTGCCAGAACTACAGTATGCCAGAGAAAACGTGCTGGTCAGGATGCACTCCAACGTAAAGTTAAGTTCTTATGACGACCCCCTCCTATGCTCCTGCTGTAGCGTCGACGCTGGGAAATAAGCCAAAGGGCGGCAAAATAAACCGCTAATTAGCTTTAATTTGCCTTTGTTAATTTACAGAGAGCAGATGTTATTGCTCGTGCGTGTGTTCGTGTCTCATACATATGTATAAAAAAAATCAGTGGTGTGGAAAAATTCATAACGATAGATGTAAAATTGTTAGTTAGCGGAATATGCAATGCATAATTTATTTTCCTTGAAACTAACCTTAACATACACGCTAACCCTAAAGTCAAATGCAACGCCTTTTAAAACATCACGAATGCATTATCCTGTCATAGACGATAGTGGGCTGGTTTCTTATGTGTTAGCTAGATAATCCTAGAAAAGTAGTTCACCCAAAAATGTCTACTTTCCTCTGCAGAACACAAAATGAGGACTGAAAATGTCAAGCTTTTAAAAAGGATGCAAAATCTCCATGAAAGTGCTCCACATGACGTGCATGCTTTGTTTTAAGTCTTCTGAAGTCATATGATAGCTTTTGTATGAGGAACAGACCCATATTTAAACCATTGTGCTTCTTGTCTATGTACCTCTGTAGCATTTTCGCTCTTCTGCAGAACTCCAAATGTTGAATTTTGGTGTAGAAACTTTTGTATTTATGTGTGTGTGTGTGTGTGTGTGGGGGGGGGGGGGGGGGGTATTATGCTATTATATACTATTATTTAATAAATGCTATTAAATAATAGCATTTATTTAAGATGCTATTAAATAGCATATCATAAAAATAGACACTGAGGAAGGTATTATGTTTCCAGGTTATGTTTCATGTCAGCTTTTTCTGATATGAGTCTCCTAAAATCACTTTAAACTTTTTCAACTTTCTTTCAACTTTTTTGCGCACTTAAAAAAGGAAAGCACAGCTCAACATCTGCATAACACGTCCCACTATTAATTATGTTTGGAAATATAGACTGGTTGAATGGTTTGTCTGAATAGTTCAAAGCAAATATCTCAAGGCAGATGTTTTTGTATAGCGATTTTCATAATACACATTGTTTCAGCTTTACATAAAAAACAACAAAAAAAAAACATGATGTTATTGTTTATAATATATTTATATTTCCATGCCTTGTTGTTTAGCAGATAGTTTACATTTTTTCTGATGCATGCTACATTATATAATTTTTTGTGATGATATAAACAGTTATTTGCTGTATAGTATATATTGTTGTAAATATGCAAGTAAAGTATGGCAAACTATATACTGAACTTTTAAAATATCACTCCACAATAGTTTACATATTTTAAATGACATAACAATCAGGGATCTGAGATAAGGGTTATTTTAGTATCATAGTGTCATATTTATTTTTATATTTTCTGTTTTCATTTTAATTTTAGTTACAGTTTTAGTAATTCTGTTGTGTGTTTTTGCATTTATTCTTTTTTATTTTATATTTTTGAATTTATGTATTAAAATGTCTATATAGTTTTCATTCATTTTTATTCCAGCTTTAGTTTTAGTTATTTTAGCCCATTAAAATAAACTAAATGAAAATGGGAAGTGTTGCCTTGTCACTAGCTGACATAAAATAAGTCTGATTTTATTTATTTTTATTTATTTATTTTTTTTTCATTTAAAGATAATTTTACTTTAACGAAAATTGTTCTACGGTTTTACCTAATCTTGAATGGAGCCTGTAAAACTTTTTTTCTTTTTTTTTTTTTTTTTTACATCTTTTTGTTTTATAATATGCTGCACCGAGGTTTTCACATCTTGAGGTCATTTGACGCATGTTTAAAAGACCGTTGATTGTGTTCTGCCACATTACTGCATACAAAAATCCAATAGCCTATTTTGTTGTTTGTCACGTCGAGTCTCTCAATAGATGTAGATTCATTTTATTCTTATTGATGATGGCTGAGTCTAATTATTTAGTGTTTGTGCATATAAAACAGAATGAGGCATGAGCAATGGGAGGCCAGTGATGGGCTGTTTTAAAAGATGCTGCGAGGCAGGAATTAACGAGATCTATATCTCATTGTACCGTTGCCAAACACACAATGCTACTCTAAGAATAGATATGACAGAGAGACAGATGCAGAGAGACAGCGAGAAAGAGAATGTGAAAGTGAAGGAGGATGGAGGGAGAGAAAAACCTGGAAAATCAGGAACAACATTTAGGGAGCTGCTTTCATTTTAATTGAAATTATTGCACAGAGTTATAAAAGGGTTCCTTTGAGGGAAGATGGTTAAGATGTCATGGAAATAATCTAGTAAAATATATAGCAATATATATTCCAATTCTTTTAAACACATTTCCAGATTTTTATATATATATATATATATATATATATATATATATTTCAATGTCATCTTTTCAAAGTAATCCTTTCATATTAGCATGCAACAATTCCAAAAAAATAAAAATAAAAAATCCACGCTTTTGTCTAGGTCCATCCTGGATTTTTAAAAATTGTTCATACAAACAAACAATCAATCAATCAATCAATCAATCAATCAATCAATCAATCAAACAAACAATCGTGTTTATATACATTCTTTATTATTATTATTATTATTATTATTATTATTATTATTATTATTATTACTACAAATAACTGGAAATCTCACAGACCTTAATTTATGGACCTGTATTTATATAATTGTGTAAGATGTTTTTATATGATCGCATCTATTGTCCTGCATTTTTCACACAATAATTTCTCTCACCTTTCCCTTTTCCCCCTTTGCAGATGACAAAAGACACCCAGCATGATTATTATGTATTTCCCAGACCGCTGGCATGTAGACTTCATGTGTTAAAATCTTGTGATGAAATCTGGACTATCAAGGGAAATTTAGTCGGTTTCCGATTAGTTGCATTTTGACATTGCAGATGATGCAGAATGCACAATGGGCCGTGATGCTGCCTTAAAGTCTGCTGTGCATGCTGCTATTATATAAAATAACAAATTATGTTTTCTGTCCTCATTATTATCATTATCATCATTTCATTGATTTCCATTCATGACGATGAAAGAAGGCAGCACAAGAGAAGCAGATAGGAAGAGAAATGACTGGTGTTTTTAAATGAAAATCAGCATTCAGCAGACACCAATCTAACATTTTTTTTTTTCTAAATGACAAAAGACACCTGGCATCATTCATGTGCAATTCCCAGACTTTTCATGAATCTGGATTATCAAGGGAAATTTAGACTGTTTCTGATCAGTAGTATTTTAGTATGCAGATCATGTTATCATTACAGTCATTTCATTGAAGCTAATTCGTGTTTCCAGAAGGTTTGCAATAATGTATACAGGAATTTTAGTTCAGCATTTTTATTTATTTATTTTTTGCTAAGATTTTATTTTTATTCCTTGAAAAAAGTTTCTGCATTTATTTGCATTTTTATCCTTATTTTTAGCATCATTTACTTTCTTTTAATTATTGCTATTATCTTGTATTTTTATAGAGAGCAGTGAAAGTCATTTTGATAATAAAGAATTATATTTTATCTATCTATCTATCTTGAACATTTCGGTAAATATAGTAGGTCATTCATGCATCCCATACGTCCAGAAAAACCCACACACTGTGCCCAGTACACATACTACAGTACATACTAGAGTTTATATGCCTGTGAATAAATGCCTATAACTGCATTTAAAATATAAAGTTCAAACATAGGTCAAAGCCTCGCTAGCAGCAAAGCACACATTATATTTCCCCAACACACTCTTCGTTAGAACTCCCATAATTACAGAGTGGTTTCCATCATCAGCTTCACCCCTAAAGTGAGGGCTGCCCCTATCAAACACATGCAGCCGTGGGAAATGCAATTATCACCGCAAATTCGAAACGCACTGACATTCCATTTCTCTTGGGTGAGAGAGAAAAAAAAAAAGCACAATTAGATTACATCTAATTATTCATACAGTAGCTGGATGATGTCATTCAAATATTTCTGCTTATTCGCTGCTGGATTGGAAACTAAGATGAAGCTACAGTGTACAGATAGAAATATAAGAAGATGCAGCTGATCTTCTTTGATATGCCAGCAGTCTTTAGATTTTCCTCAAGAGCTTGTGAGTAGCCATTTATGCACATGTCGAAGAGATATAGAGTTCTCACGGATAAAATGAATTCATTATACATATCCTCGCTGATATAGAAAGTTTTTTTTGAGAAATATTAACTGTCAGGAGAGGTTGATGTGATTCCCCTTAAATTACTAATAAGCTCTGGATGTGGGAAGCTGAGCCTGCGTCAGTCCAAAAGACACTTACTTTCTGTTTAAAGGAGCAGTTCACCTAAAAATAAGATGTCTGTCATTATTTACTCACCCTCATGCTGTTTCAAACGCGCCATATTTTAATTCTGGTTCCAAAAACGGGCAAAATGTGAACTGTTATTTTAGTCGACATCAATTCAAAAATGTCTATGTTGGAAAAACACCTGCTAGTGTTCTCTTTTTCATCCTTGAAAGTGTTTTTTTCTGATGGCATGGGTTATAAAAGTTATGATGTATACTTTGTTTTGGGGTTTTATTTTTTGAAAAGCCTTTTCACCAAGGCTGAAATTTGGATAAGTTCGTCTGCGATCAGCCCTCTGGCATTCCCTAAAGTTTTACGATCCCGGAGTATTCCTACACCTCACTGACCTGCTATAAAATAAACTGAAACTGCATATTTAGGCCGAGGCCTACAGCAGTTGTTTTGACCTTTATCAAAGGCAAAAAGCTTAGTGTGTTGATTTCACACTCACCCTCTGACACTCTCTAAAGTTTCATGATCCAAGGATATTCCTACACTGAAATGGCCTCTACATTTATTCACTTAGCAGATGCTTTTATCCAAAGAGGCTTACAAATGAGGTATACAACAAGCAATTTATCATAAGGGGCCAATAACATGAGAAGCTTGTTTAAGCCTCGGAGTGCAGAAGAAAGTGACAACTGACCACGTGCCCCAGTTTGCATATATGGTAATAGAAATCGGCATAAATAAGATAACTTCTCTCTAGAATGCTTTTCTCTACTTAACAAATCAACTTTATTCACTTGATTTTTTTTTTTTATTGTACTGCTTAGTTTGGTTGTTAGAGTCTCAGTTTTATGAACCGCCTGGATACATATGTTCTTAGTTGGATGCCAGAACTGCAATAAACCGACAAACTGACAGTGAAGTTACTATAGGATGTAAGCCGTTTTATGCATTTATTCTCCTTATGGATGCACTGTGCATTTTAAGGTGGCATATGACATACAGATGAACACAGATACTTTTATGCAGTGAAAACACACATGCATGCACGTTATGTCATTATTCTGGTTTCCCGACATACACCTTTATTTAAAAACATTGCATGCATATGAAAAACTATGAATTTGTGTACAAGGTAACAAACTGCCTATGAGAAATAAGTGTTTGTATACATGGAAATGACATGGTTTATAAAATAACATGTGGCGGAATCTCTGTGGCATAATATAAAAATGGTCTTTAACAGCACTGGGTGCCTATAGACAGCAGAGGAGGAAGAACAGCTATTCCAGATCATGCCTTGAGAAGACACGCGTGCTGCCAGCATTCTCAGGTGGACGGGAGGAGATGCCTACAGAGACGGCTTTTTTTGTTATGCCTCGGTACTGTCAGAGCTCATTACTGGACTTTTATAACATGACTGAGCTGCCAACACAACACAGACAGGACGATGGTTGTCCAGTCCATAGCTGGAGGGGGGGAAAGTTTGTTAGCAGAGCTTCAGAAGAGAGTCTCCCACTGGCAGGAAGGAGGTGCATCCGTGGGGAATATCCAACTCCAGATGGTTCAGGATGGTAGGGAGGAGATGTCAGAGCAATGGACGGCACTTTAGAAAGATTCTGCAGAAACGATGCCTGCTTGTGAAGACAAAAAAGCACAGTCATTCCAGTGTACAGGATACTGAACATTTGAACTTTTTGTCTTTTAGAAAATTAAGTTTGTTGTAAATTATCAATGTATTTCTATAAAATTGAACAGCAGATATCTGGTCAAGCTTAGACACTGTATTAAAGGAATAGTTAATATGCTGCACTTTAAAGAATGCTGGGTTAAATACAACCCAGTGCTGGGTAAATATTGGACAGAACACATGCTGGGTTGTTTTCAACCAACAGTTGGGTTAAATGTTTAACCCAGCCTTCTGGGCAGTAACCCAACCGCTGGGTAAAAACAACCCAATCGCTTGGTTCGTCCATATTTTACCCAGCACTGGGTTGTATTTAACAACTTGATATCAGTTGCATTATTAACCCAGGCCTGCAAGAACATGAACAAAATGGAAATAAGGGCTAAAGGACTAAAGATAGTTATGGTTGTGAGGAATTGATGTTTGCTTATATATGAGGATGCCAACTTTTGATATTTTGTTTATCAACTTTTGAGATTTATCATGTTTTCTGACATTGTATCAAACACGACTGAATGCTTTAAAAGTTAAACAAAATATCACAGTATTTTTTAGAATCAGTTTGTACTGAAGTTTGTGCTGTTGTTCCCTCCAAAACAATGTCACTTGCTTTACAATGTTGTCATTAGGGAAGTGGTTTTTAGTAGTTTTGATAGACACAAATGATCATTTCTTACTAAATTTTGATTTCAGTAGTTCATGCGGTGTTCACTTAATTTTCATATTATGACACAACTAAATGAACTAATACATTTTACATCTTTAAAGACTGAGTTTAATATTATACACATATATGAAAATGCAATGGTATTCTGTTCATATTGTTCTGCGTACAGTAGCAGCATGTTTGTTTAGCCACTATTTTTCTCTGCACAAAGCAGACTGGGCTCTTTAAAGCCATTGGCTATAGTGTTCTAATGATTGTTTACTAAAATTAAAAATGCACCTTAATCAAAGGGACCTTTGCAATCTGTATCTCTTGCACTTTTGTGTTTACCCTGCTGGCTGTGTTCATGCCTATTCTGTACATAAGTGCTCAGCAGAAAGTGCCCCCCTGTCATCCACGCTGTATCATAATGCCATTACTCATATTTTATGATTATTAAGTGCTGTTTATAATCTGATAAACGCCTAAAAACCCTTCAACAGGAACTGTGGTGTCAGTATCAAAGGAAGTGCAATTAAGCGGTCAAGAAGAAAACATCTAATGACAAGAGAACAGCCACTGTGGTTCAAGTACTACTGCATTTTTTAATAAAAAGTTTGATTATTCATATAAAGACATAAATTGGTGTTCACAACCCATTAAACTTCTTTAATGTGATGTATTTCTAAGTGGAACAGGATAGAAAACATAAAAGGTCACGGTAGACAAAAGTTTAAAAATACATACATTCTTTTTTGTAATTATACCAGGATTGTGAAATAAATACATTATATATATATATATATATATATATATATATATATAGATAGATAGATAGATAGATAGATAGACAGATTGATTAATTGTTATGTATTTACTCATCCATTTTTTATTAGACTTGATTTTTAAAGGTTGTTTTTTTGTTTTGTTGGTAATACATTGATTGATTGATTGATTGATTGATTGGGGTTACTATACATGTATAATTTTATTTTATTTATTTTTATGTTATGTACACAACTTTTAGTTGAAAAATAAAATGCTGTCAAATGATGTTTGGGTCGGTAAGATTTTGTAAAAATTATTATTTTGAAACATGATTATATTTGTTTGTGAGTGTCTGTGTGTATTTATGCATGTTTTTTAGTTATATTTTATAGCATTTTTATTGTATTTAACGGTTTAAAAATGTATTTACTCACCTTATGTTAGGAAAATAAGTAAGTAAATAAATTTCATTTTGACTTAAAATAGTGTTTAAAAAGTAGACATTTGGGGTCGGCAATATTTTTTTAATGTTTTTGAAGCTTTTTTTTTAAAAAAAACTTTTTAAAAACTTTTATGTATTTACTCACCTATTTCTTTCAGAGAAAAAAAATGCAATTACAATTTAAGACAACTGTTTTATATTTGAATATATTGTAAAATGTAATTTATTTCTGTGATCAAAGCTGAATTTTCAGCATCATTACTACAGTCTTCAGTGTCACATGATCCTTCAGAAATCACTCTAATATGCCGATTTGCTGCTCAGGAAACATTTCTGATTATTATCAATGTTGAAACAGTTGTACTGCTTCATATTTTTTTGTGGAAACCGTGAGACATATATTTTTTAGAAATATTTGATTAATATATTGTCCAATTATATAGGCAACTTTGTTTGAAATGCATTTCGAAACTCTCTACTCGACAGCAGCCGCTAGCAAGCCTGGAGGCTAATATTGTCTGGGAAGTAACTTCAAGAACACGTCTTGCCTGGAAGCGTCACCTCAGCTGCCCTCTGCCACCACACAATTAATCATGCATCAGATCAAAGAGCGTCGTCCTTGGACTGGGTGACAGTTTCTGCCTCTGTTACTCCACCTGGTGCCACCAGTCCACAACAGGTCGCCCCTTGTCTCTAAAGATTGGCATAAAGTACGTGGGATCCACAAAATGACACCTCGTGGCTTTGAGTTTTATTTAGCGTGCGTGATGGTCGGTCCTTCCGCACTCCACTGCCTCCACAGCTGCTGCTTCTTGGCGCCCATCTGTTAAGGGTATTGTGTACGCTGTGTGCTGATCCCGAACTCATTACCAGCATCCTTCCCTTATACACTATTGTTCTTTTTACTAATGTGGAGTCTCACATCCAATCAGCCTCGGATATGCCAGTCGATAGGCAAGAGGAAGGCGGTGGATGCTCAGCTGCGAGAGGTTCTGACCTGATTACAGTTTTTTGTCTTGTGGGAACGGATGTTTTAAGAACTTTTGGACTTGTGGTGGCAGAATAAACCATGTAAAGGCTTCAAAAAAGCACAGCTGTTTTCAACATTGATAATACAAAGAAATGTGTCTTGAGCAGCAAGCTAGCATAGTAGAATGATTTCTGAAGGATCACGTGACACTGAAGATTGGCGTAATGATGCTGAAAATTCAGCTTTGCATCACAGGAATAAATTACATTTTAAAATACTATAGTATATTAATATATTAAGTCTAAGAATTTTATTTATGTTTTTCATCCCTGATATCAAGACATTTAGTGCCAAACCACCAATAGATAGCATGTATTAGTGTTGGGCGATATACTCAATTGTCATATTGCCCTATCGTCAGCCTGTGAGATTGCCGATATATGATATTGTCATGCTAATTTATTGAATTATTTACTTAGTTTCATTGCTGGAGAGTGTAACCAACTCCAGTGTAAGTTACTAATTAATGCTTACATTTCCTCAGTTATTAAAACAGCAGCTAAAGAAAATTATCAAAGAACATTTACATTATCAAAGAACATCATAACTGACTTCAGTCTAGCACGAGTATATGCACTCCCGTTATAATAAGTGAAGCTACACTGCACTGCACATCTGCACTTTGTTTATGATGAGAGAATTAGCGAGACCCCTGGGGTCCGTTCTTCGTACGTCGCTTATTACATCCGAGATCAAATGACACATCCAAGATGATATCATCGCACTAATCAGGATCTGGCTAATTCGGTTCTTCGAACGTACCTGTTGTTGATGATTAGTATGGTATTGAGTTATTGAGTTATTGATATTGAGTTATCTGAGATAATTGCGCGTTCATGGGTTGGTTTAAAAGGGCAGATGTATCGATACTCGAAACCACGATCAGCAGTGCAGTGATTGGCTGGCGGCAAGACGGCAACGTAATGACATCATATCATTAAAAAAAGACACCTGACGAAAAACTTGACAACTTTCTGGACTTTTATAAGGAAACAGCCAAGCGAACAAAACTACATAAATGTTATAAAAGATAAATGAAATGTGCAGTTTTTATTTTATTTTTAAAAATTAAATGATTCTCAATTATATATTCACGATTTCTAGTATTTGTACAGGCTTTACATTTTTATTTCAATGTTGTAATTAGCAATTCATTTAATTTTATCTTTGAAACAGATTTGTTACTTGACAGCATTAATTAAAGTTTCTTAAGAGTCAAGATCAAGTTATTTGCAACTCCTGCGCCCCATCAAGCCACTGCCATAATATCTGTCACCATCACTGATCTATATATATCTATTATAGATCGGTGGTCACCACTCAAATTAATGCACGACTCAGATGAACTGTATGTGTGTAAGACTCCAATACAATTATAAAGTAATTATTTTATCACAAATAAATCCTTCAATGAGTAAAACTGGCTGTGTCTATAGTATTATAGACTACACAACATTATTACAGTATTTTTCAAATAATTTTTTAATTATTATTATTTAAAATTATTTTCCCTGGATCAGTAGGGTACTCTTATAATAAAGTAGCGGTGGTTGGGACAGATTTTAAGTATCAATTCTGCTTTAAAAGATGCAATCTAATCCTGTTTACATGAAATAAGCTTGCAGGTTTAAGCTTACGGACCTGTTGCTATGACAGCAACTCTGGGATGAGTTTTGAAGAACCAAAGAATCCAAGATCAAGCGAAATCGTCAACAATCGAATCCCGCTAACTGAGTTAGCGACGTACGAAGAACGGACCCCTGAATTCAGCCAGCGAGCGCACACACTCAACCACAAAACTCTGCTGTTTCAGCGATGACTCATCTGAACACCTCTGATTGGCCATTGCATTCATACAGTCAATGGAATCGCATATGCTTGGTTATAACGCGCAACACTGCAAAAACATGGAAAAAGAAATATGATATAACAAATAATCCCTAATATAAATTAAATAGTATTACTAGCCTGATAATAATAATAATAATAATAATAATAATAATAATAATAATAATAATAATAATAATCATCATCATCAAAGGCATCAGCCCCAGGCAATATCTCTATCGTCGATACACCATACTATCGTCTATCGACACAACCCTAGAATGTATGCATGCATAAATACATAAATAAATCAATTTATGCAATGCACAGCATCATTCCGGCTTCTTGTGATCAGCTGTTTACTATCACAGCAAATACAATTCTATAATGTCATTACCCCGTAAAGACAATGTGGAAGAGACATATTTGTCTTGAAGATTGGTAATGACATCCTTGCCAAGTCTGCTAATATTATTAATGCATTCCAAGTGATTTGTTCAGTGTGATGTGTAAACACGAGTGAGTTAATGCATTTTCTGAACACTGTACTGGAGATGGTTTCTTCATGGTTAGTTGGCAGGTGATTACTTAATGATATATGAACAGTCTTTCAAACACTAGATAAATTCAACTTTATTGAGGTAAACACGTCAAGATATGTGTTACAGTCCATTATCACAATGCACAACATGACAGCAGAGTTGTTCCTTCACAATGCAGTGCAAACACAAGCATGACGCATCCTCTTCTATCTCGTTTCATTTCATTCTTTACTTATTTATTCTCGTTTAACCTTTGGAAGTGGACAGGAGTGCATTCTGCCAGGCTAATGATTCTAAAGCTACCATTGTCTCTGTGTGTTTTCACTGGTGCTGTCTTCATGAATGATCTTGAATAGGAATGTGGTAGTTAAAAGTTGCAGATGAAAGTAATGTGAGTCGATCGCTTGAGTTTGTTGAGCTCATAATCACGAGTGGGTCTTATAAAGTTTGTGATAGCATGCCATGCACCATGAGACCAGCCGTTGTTATTTTTATCGCGCTGTGCTCCCTGTCTGTGCAGTTCATAAACGCAAATTTATTATGCACAGTATAATCAGATGACCGACTTTGAAACCGAGTATGTTTTCTGTAAAGATAACAGGCTTGTACTAATCGTGGAATGTTTATTTGGAAAGGCTAGGTCTGCTAATGCGGGAGCTCGAGCTCTTGAAGCTCCGCCCTCTTCTCCGGGAGCACCAGCTCATTTGCACTAAAGCAACACACTCAAAATCAGAGCATTTTGGCTCATACCCTAAAAGTGGCAATTTTAACAAGCTATAAAAATTATCTGTCGGGTAAAACTTCACATACACACTCTGGGGACATCAGAGACTTATTTTACATCTTGTAAAAAGGAGCATAATAGGTCCCCTTTAAATCTGCTAAACCTGTATTAAGAACTGTTAAAAGATGGACTAATGAAACAGAGCAGGTT
The DNA here is from genome assembly GCA_021397915.2 of Tor tambroides. Lineage (NCBI taxonomy): Eukaryota > Metazoa > Chordata > Actinopteri > Cypriniformes > Cyprinidae > Tor > Tor tambroides. Next base: position 19,585 of record JAFVLL020038349.1, on the reverse strand, counting down.
TTACAAGCCTGTTTCGACCTTACTGATTGGACTGTTTTCGAAGCTGCTGCAAACGATCTGGACGAGCTCACAGAGACTGTAACATCTTATATCAGTTTCTGTGAGGATATGTGCATTCCTACCTGGGGTCCGTTCTTCGTACGTCGCTAACTCAGTTAGCTGGATTTGATTGTTGCCGATTTTGCTTGATCTTGGATCATTTGGTTCTTCCAAGCTCATTCTAGACTTGCTGTCATAGCAACAGGTCCGTAAGCTTAAACCTGCTCGGGAGCAGGCTTATTTCATGTAAACAGGACTTTTTAAGCAGAATTGATACTTAATATCTGCCCCAGCCACCACTACTTTATTACAAGAGTACCCTACTGGTCCAGGGACAATAATTTAAAATAATAATAATTTAAAAATTAATTTGAAAATAATATAATAATGTTGTGTAGTCTATAAGCTACTATAGACAACCAGTTTTACTCATTGAAAGATTTATTAGTGATGAAATAATTACTTTATAATTGTATTGGAGTCTTAAACGCATGCTATACAGTTAATCTGAGCCGTGCATTAATTTGAGTGATGACAGATATTATGGGAGTGGCTTGATGGAGCACAGGAGATGCAGATAACTTGATCTCTAAGAAACGTTAATTAATGCTGTCACGTAACAAATCTGTTTCAAAGATAAAATTAAATGAATTGCTAATTACAACATTGAAGTAAAAATGTATAGCCTGTACAAATACTAGAAATCGTGAATATAAATAATTGGGAATCATTTAAAAATATATACAAATACATTAAAAACAGCGCACATTTAATTTATCTATTATAACATTTATGTAGTTTTGTTCGCTTGGCTGTTTCCTTATAAAAGTCCAGAAATTTGTCAAGTTTTTCATCAGGTGTCTTTTCTAATTATCATTACATTGCTGTCTTGCCTCCAGCCAATCGCTGCATTGCTGATCGTGGTTTCAAGTATCGATACATCTGCCCTTTTAAACCAACCCATGAACGCGCAATTATCTCCGATAACTCAATCCAGCCATACTAATCATCAACAACAGGTGCGCTCGAAGAACCGAATTAGCCGGATCTTGATTAGTGCGATGATATCATCTTGGATGTGTCATTTGATCTCGGATGTAATAAGCGACGTACGAAGAACGGACCCCAGGAATCATCTAACTTACAACAACGACAAACCGTGGTTCACTGCAAAACTCAAGTCACCATCCCCCAGCACTCTGGAGAATCAACAACTGGCAGACGATCTGAATGAGTTCTACTGCAGGTTTGAAAAAAACACCCCACACCCGCCCTGAACACCTCTCCACACAACCATTAACACCTCCAGCAACCCCCGTCTCCCCCACACCTGCAATTCAGATCAGTGAAGATGACGTGCGCCAGGTCTTCAGAAAGAACAAAAGAAGGAAAGCACCAGGCCCAGATGGTGTGTCACCAGCCTGCCGAAAACCCTGTGCTGACCGGCTGGCCCCCATCTTCACACAGATCTTCAACAGATCACTGGAGCTGTGCGAAGTCCCCTCATGCTTAAAATGCTCCACCATCATCCCCATACCAAAGAAACCCAAAATTACTGGACTTAAATGACTATAGACCTGTGGCCATGAAATCATTTGAAAGACTGGTTTTGGCTTATCTGAAGGCCTCCACTGGACCCTTACTGGACCCCCTGCAGTTTGCCTACAGAGCAAACAGGTCTGTGGATGATGCAGTCAACATGGGACTGCACTTCATCCTGCAGCATCTGGACAGACCAGGGACTTATGTGAGGATCCTGTTTGTGGACTTCAGCTCGGCCTTTAACACTATCATCCCAAACCTCCTCCTGCCCAAACTAACTCAGCTCTCCGTCCCCACCTCCGTCTGTCAGTGGATCAACAGCTTCCTGACAGACAGGCAGCAGCTAGTGGGAAATACTGGGAAAATACACATCCAGCACCCGCACCATCAAAACTGGTGCCAATCAGGGCTGTGTTCTCTCCCCACTGCTCTTCTCTCTCTACACCAATGACTGCACCTCTAAATACCCCTCTGTCAAGCTCCTGAAGTTTGCAGATGACACCACACTGATCGGCCTTATCCAGGACAGTGACGAGTCTGCTTACAGACAGGAGGTTAAGGAGCTGGCTGTCTGGTGCAGTCTTAACAACCTGGAGCTCAACACGCTCAAAACAGTGGAGATGATCGTGGACTTCAGGAGAAACCCCCCTGCACTCCCCCCACTCACCATCATGAACAGCACTGTAACAACAGTGGAGTCATTCAGATTCCTGGGCACCACAATTTCTCAGGACCTGAAGTGGGACATTCACATTGACTCTATTGTGAAAAAGGCCCAGCAGAGGCTGTACTTCCTTCGCCAGCTGAGGAAGTTCAACCTGCCACAGGACTTGCTGAAACAGTTCTACTCCGCCATCATTGAATCCATCCTCTGCACTTCAATAACTGTCTGGTTCAGCTCAGCTACAAAATCTGATCTCAGAAGACTACGGAGGGTAGTCCGGACTGCTGAGCGAATCATTGGTACAACCCTCCCCACTCTCCAAGAACTGTACTTATCCAGAGTGAGCTTTTCGTAAAATTCAGATTGAACCACTGATGGCAGATGGAGTATTCTGACGATGCTTTTCATATTTTTAATGGACCTTGACAGTGCAATTTACTATGCAGTCAATGGGACAGTCACAAGCCTCCCGGTTTTCATCCAAAATATCTTAAATTGTGTTCCGAGGATGAACAAAGCTTTTACAGGTTTGGAACGACATGGGGTAACTGAATATTGACACAATTTTCATTATGGGGTGGAGTATCCATTTAAGTATGACCTGTCCTGGAAGCAGATTTGTGGAAACACTAGACTACAACTCTAATCTACTGGGGGGAAAAAAATATTTCAGAAGAGATCAGAATAAATCAAATAATTTATTATTAGTCAGGTAAAATTGTATCATGCCAATTATAAAAAATAAACAATAAGAAGCCAATTCAAAAATGAGAAAATACATAACATCAGTTCTTCAAAGATGAATCTAAGAGTAAAATGTATACCTGACTTCAGGAAGATACATAATATGGAGTATATGAAATACACTTCACACTACGGGCTGATCTGGCTACAGAATTGCAATGACTGATTTGCAACTTTCCTTTAAATACTACCAGAACAAAAGGGCAATAAACATTTTATTATCGTCCCCAAACAGATTACATCTGTGTATGGGGGATGGGAAGCCTCTGTAGATGCTGTTCCCGTGCTCAAATGGTCACACCTGGTGTAGCGCAATGTTTATCAGATTTTGAAAGGAGACTGCCCAGAACAGAAGTACAGAATTCAGTTAAGTTTTCAGTATTTCTCATAATATAAGTGACTACTGTAAAATTGAGACCAATTTACCAATCGCACAGAGACCTTTAAAATGATACCAAACATGAAGGGGAAAAACAACAGATTCACAAGATAACTGACTTTGAGTAAAAACGTTTGGAGGTAAAGAGGGAGAGGCAGAGAGGGAAGGGGGGGAGAAAGGGGCCCTAAATGAACAAGGAGATAAGTTTGGTCAGGGTGGTGGTGTTTGTTCTCTTTGGAGATCTCTTCTCCAGATTAGTTTTGTGGTTATATTGCATGGCATCTGTCATTGCGAGAGTTCCTGAGTTTTGGCCTCATGAGGAATTAATTTCATAAGGGAATAATTTCACTCCTTTCAAGCTCGATGCACTATTAGTACCGATTCATTCAAACTGGACTAGTGGTGATTTCGGTCGCCATCTCGTCTTTCTAAATGAACCTTTTAAAAACACTGATTGATGTGATAGCACCTATTTGTAAAATTTGCTATGCCGATTTCGGAGCTCCAGGCGATCACCGGGCGCTCAGTGCTCATGTATCTACCTAGAGCAGCCTTAGCTCGGCTAGTCCTTCCGACATTTGCCGCTGGCTCTGATGTCTCTGTAGTGATTAAACATGAGATGCAATTCGTTTTGGATATATTTAACAGGCATTCGTGGTCTCATGAATCTACGGTATTATGTGTTCCTGGTCATATTGTTTTAATATACAAAGCTGCTTTTAACGTTTATATATTTATTTTGAACTTTAATGCTAGCAGCTTGACTTGCATACGTTTGATTGAATTGTTTGCTTTTGTCTTTATTTACTCTTATATAAGCCTCTTATACTTTCAACTTATACTTTTATAATGACTATTATTGTTCATTAAAACTGACATTTAACAAAAAGAGGCAGAGTTGTGCTTATTGTTATAATTGACTGATTAAATGTAAGAATTTGACTCAAAAGATGATGCACACTTAAAAAAAATGGCTTTATAAAGGTAAAAATGCCCATAAAAGGTAAAAATCAATTTAAACTTATAATAATAATTTCACTCCTTTCAAGCTCGATGCACTGTTACCAATTCATTCAAACTGGACTGCTGGTTTTTCCGGTCGCCATCTCGCCTTTCTAAATGAACCTTTTAAAAACACTGATTGATGTGTCATGCAGAACCGTGCATTAGGAAGTGAAAATCAAAGATTGTAATGTTACCCTAACTAAAGTATCCTGGAATGCACTTTTCAAAATCATTTGAAAAGACACCTTTCAAAGGAAAGAATCAGAAGTTTTTAATAATGAATCATTCATCATTTTAATAATTTATACATGAAAAACATTTGGTTTGAAGTAGTTCTAAATGTTTCAGAAAGAAATTAAACTTTCAATTTGACTTTTTTTTTTGGGGGGGGTAGATCTTTATAACTAGATTCTCAATGAAATTCGCTGGAGTGTTGCTTGAGTGTTTTAGGTGATTGACAGGTCATTGTTATGGCGTTGCCAGGAATCTTGTTTTGAGTGATATATTTTACTAAGAAGAAGAAGAAGAAGAAGAAGAAAAGTAGGGTTTGCTTTGAAACTATTTTAACTATGGCTCGTTTCCATCGTGTGGTACGGTTCAGTACGGCACACAATTATGTCCGTTTCCACTGTCAGAAGTTGTGAATGGTACCAAAGTAGCGAACCGTACCGTACCACTTTTTTGGTACCCTTCTGTTGGGGTACCTAGCACAGCAAAGGGTACCAAAAGGGTGGAGTTAAACTCACTGCAGAACGTTGACTGGTTAACTAGAACCGTCACTTTTGCGTGATGCAAGGGGATAAAGCTTCTCCTTCACTCGTTCCGCTCTGCTGTCCATGAGTGTTGGCCTTATTTACATGGTGCGCAAACACACACACACAAAAAGTGTATTTTAGAATTTTATATTTTCACACAGACAATAGCCGTTTCTCAATATCTTATCAATCTTATCTGTTCTTGTGGACTTGTGAAACGTCATTGCCCAAAAACTTGCATAATTTCAAAATATTACTGTTATTGTGTGATGAAATTTATTTTTAAGAGTTTTTTCAGGTGAGAATGTAAATGTTTAAAACTCAAATCTGCGGTTTATTTATAAAGATAGCACCTACTTGGAAAATTTGCTATGCCGATTTCGGAGCTCCAGGCGATCACCGGGCGCTCAGTGCTCATGTATCTACCTAGAGCAGCCTTAGCTCGGCTAGTCCTTCCGACATTTGCCGCTGGCTCTGATGTCTCTGTAGTGATTAAACATGAGATGCAATTCGTTTTGGATATATTTAACAGGCATTCGTGGTCTCATGAATCTACGGTATTATGTGTTCCTGGTCATATTGTTTTGGCTGAGCACAAAGTTGCTTAACTTTTATATATTTATTTTGAACTTTATCGTTGTGCAGCGCTGACTTGCATACGTTTGATTGAATTGTTTGCTTTTGTCTTTATTTACTCTTATATAAGCCTCTTATACTTTCTACTTATACTTTTATAATGGCTATTATTGTTCATTAAAACTGACATTTAACAAAAAGAGGCAGAGTTGTGCTTATTGTTGCGCTTTATCGACAATCGCTACTTTCCTGCAGACGCCACGCCTATCAAGTAAGGGTACTGTTCTTGTACTGTTGGAGGTGGAAACGCAAGCTGGATCATGGTGTTCCATCCCAAATCGTGCTGTACTGTACTGACCCGTACCCCTCGGTGGAAACGAGCCATTAGACATTGCTAGTAAATTTTATAAATAATTACAAAAAATATGTTAAGTAACCCATTGAATTAAATATGATAATTTTAACAGGCTGAAATGGTATTTTCTTGTAAGAAAACATGCAGTAATCATTATTATTATTATTATTATTATTATTAATAATTTATTTTGTTTTGCCTTTTACAATTTTGAAAAATCAGTTTAGCTGTGTATATCATGATATATACTAAATTGTATGTCTTTATAACACCAGGGACCAATTAAAACTAAACTAATGAATCTCTTTGTGCAGTCCACACATTTGTAAAGGACATATGAGAAAAACTTTAAAAAAGAGCAGCTGCTAAACAGGGATGGTGCATTATTTTAAGCCTCAATTTTTGAGCATCGACTCAGGCTTTAAAAAATATGGTTCACCATCTGGCTTTAATCAAACTCAAGACCTCCTCTGAAACACCTTGCCCCTGACAATTTTTATTAAAACACATACGGCGCTGCATCCTAGAGTGGTTTACAGTAGAGGTAATGAGGGCAAGCTGCTTCAGTGACGCACACATCATATCATCAGTCGACAGGAAGTGACCCCGCTGTGCCTACAACCGTGCAGAGAGATGTGGACGTTTCTGTGTCAGAACTCTGTGATTAATTAAATTACGCTGCAAATATCACCAGTGAAATACATGATATTACAGACTGACATATTCATAGTAGCCAATATCGGTGTTAAATGTTTCATTTCCTCCTTTGGTCTTGGAAAACACATGATCTCGTGATAATATGATTCCGTGCAGAAACTGGCATTTATAAAGGAATGCTTTGGGTTCAGTGCATCTTAATCTCTATCAAAAGCAAGTTTGGCAGAATGTCAGTTATCTTGTACCATCAGCTTTTTTTTTTTCTTTTTTTTTTTAAGGAATAAGTGCAGTTAAAGTAAGGCACTTACAATGGAAGGAAACTGTGCCAGGTTATAAACGCAGTATTTGGCGCAGACATCATACATATGGTGAGTGGAGTATTGTGCCAGTCTTTCAACTTCATGAACACGCTTGCAAAGCTGGTTTTGTTTCTCGATCTAGCCAATTATAGTTAGCATTCACTGTATTTTTCAAAGATGGCTCACAGCAGTGTACCGCTCTAAACACGATCAGTATAAATTTATCGTTTTGGTCTTATAAATCAGTCTTTGATGAAATAAATGTTCTTCCCCTATTCCAGTAATGTGATACTTGTCTCTCAATTTATGGAACAATTCAGACAGAATCAAGACAATCAGAGATTTTGGTCCGCTTCAAAACCTAGTGAGCGTCCTGCTTCAAGGCCTCATATGCACTCAGGATGTGTAGGCTGTGTCAAAACTCATTGTGTGCTTCATTTGAAGAGCGTTATTTGTGTGACAGACAATACAACGATTGATTGATTTGATTGACTGGTTGATTGATTTTTATGCATTAAAGTTTTATGACATGAATTTAACTGCGTAAATCACAACTTCAAAATTCATAAGCTTTAAACAATACACTAATAACAAGCCAGCTAAATCTGAAAATCTATTTCAAATTTTGAATTCTTTGGACTAAGTGAATACTTAGACTAAATATGTTTTGTTTTTAGTCTGTTTTATGCTTTTAAATTGTATGACAAATTTCCATCAAACTTATTTGCATAAATTGCAAGTTTATAAATTTGTAAGTTTTAAACCATACAGTTTATTGGCAAAGCAACTACATTTGATTTGGAATTAGTTGAACTCATTGTATACTTAGAACCACATTTTTTTGTCCATAAAATTCAAATATCCATTCAATTGAATTGCATAATTTTTAAGTTTATGAGTTTAATACATTTAGAATCATTTATTTTTACAGTCTGTTTTTTTTTTTTTTTTAATTCTCTAACAAATTTCCATCAAACTGAAATTCATAAAAGTTCAAATTTCATACGTTTCTGTCATACAGTTAAACAATAGAAGTGAATGTTCCAGATCTGTCACTTGAGATTCCATTTCAGATAAGATGCTGCCTCAGAAGGCAGCTCCCTATAGGCAGTAGAAAGCAAGGGAACTTGCTATGTTTTAGAACAGAGTGTTCATCTGAGAGCTATAGAGATGACAAGAGTTTCTCTTCCTTGTTTTCCTAATGTGTGCTTGTCAAAGCACGCTGTGGTGAAGAAAGTACACAGTCAGCAGTTTTGAGTCCATTTGAAACTAAAACAATAGCATCTGCTCTGCGGGTGCATTTCATTGATCACTTTTGACAAGGTCTTTAGCCGCTAGCCGTTTAATGATTACAAATAATGTTGCTATACAAAAGACTTATTTTTTCACATTATATGCCATAAAGTCTGATTGACTCTCTGAGGCGTATTAATAAATAGTGTAATTCCAGCCATAATATGTGACGATGACAATATTCAGTGTCTGTGCTTTATGTGTATGACAAATTGAAAGGCTTATTCTTGGCAGATTCTTGCGTCTATTTCTAGATTAAAAAGTAGTGGAGCATGAATATCTATTATATTCTTACATTTCACATTAAAAAGGCTAGATAAGCCAAATCTTCACTGGGACAAAGTGTACTGTGCCGTCTAACTCGCTCTTGTAGTTCTCATAAATGTGTGTTTAATGGCGTAAATGGAACCAGAAAACAGGAGAGTGTGTTTAGACGTTAAACATGTTGTAAGAAGAGGCAAAAAGCCGAGCTTGATTTATTGTAAAACTCATAAGCTGCCATTTATTGACTTAATTTTTCTCTAGGCTTAATTTGAGGATAGAAGCAAAGTCCTTTTTAAGCTTCTCAAGTCAGCTTGGCGGCCATCTTGGTAATGCCTCTTGGCAGCTATTTATACAGTAAGTACAACTCTTGTTTACTTCAATGGGAAAAAGACCAAAAAATGTATCTCAGACAAAAGTTATCATAAAATCTATTATATTATATATTTTAGATGTATAGATTTTTGGGATTGTTCAGAATTGTCATAAAGGCAAGGTATGCCTCAGTTGTAACTGAAAGGTTGAACATCATTTCCTACAACCATCATGTTGCAAAAATCTGTATATTATATATGTACAGGAAAAAAAAAAAAAAAAAAAAAAAAAAAAATATACATTTGATTTTATATATATATATATATTATTTATTTATTTATTTATTTATTTTTTTGAGAGCACTTTATCTACTTTTCTTTGCTACCGCTTTTAAGAGAAATTACTGCTAATTTTAATGAAGTGCTCATATGAAGAACTCTTTTCATTACTCTTTGAAACAAACATGAACATCTCACAGAATGAAGGGCATGATGAACCTTGTTCATTTCAAATTTCTAGGTAAGTCTCAAATAAAACAGAACAATGTGTGTGTGATTAAAATTATGATTATACAGTCTTACTCAAATTACATTTTATTTCAGTTCTGATGGAGCAATTATTGGGTGGAAAGGGTGTATGCTTTCCTCTTGAAACACTGAACTAATTAGGTCCCTTTGATCTAAGCGATCCAATATACTTGTTAATCTAAAACTTAAATATATAAATAAAGTTTGTCTGTGTATACTTGTGTATATATTTCAAATCTCTCTTTTGTTCAAAGCAGATTTGCAGTTTTAAATGGTATCATTCAAGTTATTTGAAAAAAAAAGAAAAATTTGTAAACGTCTTTTATGGCGCTTTATGTATGTATTGTATTGTATTGTATTGTATTGTATTGTGTTTATTTATTGAGGTTTGAAAGCTTCATTCCACATTAATTTCGGGTCAACTATTCCTTTCATTTGTGGTTGATGCTAACAGTGTATGTATGCATGTATGCATGTATGCATGTATTTATGTATGCATGGTATGTATGTATGTATGTATGTATTTATGTACGCATCCCAGAGACATGGGGATTTCAATGCAGTTCCATGTCCAAATTTAATTACAATTTACCTATTACCCATATTTTGGCTTTCTTTTTCATATGCATTTCACCAGAACAGTGTGTGTGTGTGTGTGTGTGTGTGTGTGAGAGAGAGAGAGTTTATATGGAATGACCCAGCTATTCTGGTGATATTATTAATGCTTAGACTGAACTTGTTAGTGCAAGTGAGGCACAGTTTAACATTTACAGCTACACGTTTACCCATATTCCTACAGTATTCCTATATCATCATAGCAGTATGAAGCTGGAACTAATGATCACACTTGTTTGGCATCTTGTTTTCATTCTGCAAAATCGCCCAATCTGTCTGTTTGTGTCTGTTATCTCCAGCTCAATAACATGATCACTGTCTGTGATCAATATGTAGCCAGCAAGATGGATGTAATAGTTTCTGTTTGTCACTCATAGCAGAAAACATTGTTTATTTTTTGCTGACAAAGTAAGCATTGTAAAATTAAATGCTCACAGATGTGTTCGAGTCTCTTGATTGTGGCAATAAAGCTCACATTGATGGAAATCAGCAACAGAGAGCCGGTATTGTTTGGCTTTAGGCAACACAGAGCACTTAATAATGCACTGATCAATTATAATTATTTTTATTCTCTTTTGTGACTTTCACTGTTATTGTTCACTTATTGCCTGCGCTCGCATCAGGAGAATTCTGGAGTGATGCTCTTCATGTTGATATCAGTATTGTCGGTGGCGCTCAAAAACCCTTCACTATGCTGACAGACGTGACAGTTTGCTCAAAACATGTCATTAGCATTACTATCGTGCTAATTTAGTCTGATAAACCTGCGTCTATCATGTAGGAAACAAAAGAAAATCACAAATGAATGAGATCTTTATATATATATATATATATATATATATATATACCTCAGTTGTTTCCCTGGACAGCAATGCAAGCAAACAGAGAGAAAATAGATTCTCCTTACCAAAGTCTGCAATATGTTTGAAATTTCAAATACTCTCATGAAATATGATCTGATGTCTGCAATTTCATTTGTGTCTATTTTTTATGTCTCTGTAACAGTGTTATTTTAGTATTATGCATATGCTAGTTGTTTTTATTACAATTTTGAAATACCTTTATTTTATTTGCAGTCTTAATTGTAATTTTTTAGGAAATATAGCCTATTAGAATGATTTCTGAAGGATCACGTGATGCTGAAGACTGGAGTAATGATGAAAATTCAGCTTTGCATTACATGAATAAATTCCAGTTTAAAATATATTAATAGAAAAGTTATTTTAAATTATAGCAATATTTCACAATATTACTTGTTTTACTGTATTTTTAGCACATAAATGCAACCTCGGTGTGGATGACTTGAATTAAAACATTTAAGAATTGTATTGTTTCCAAATTTCTGACTAGTACTATAGGTGAATAGTGTGGAAGTATTCTGACCCTTTCAATTATAAAAGCTACATTTTACACTATAATTCTAACATTTTTAGTAGAGCTACTTTCCCCCCCTCGATGACAGGTCTAAGCCTTTTGGCCTTTTGTTTCATGCACTTTGGTGCATGCACTCCCAATGGGACTGAGATCAGGACTGTGACTGTGCCGTTGTACGACATCCGCACCTTTTTGTTCTTGAGCTGCTGGAATGTTAATTTGACATTACATATCACTGTCCTGCTGAGTGAAGAACTTGCTCCTATTTTTTTATTTATTTATTTTTTTTTTTTAAGCAGACTGAAATGTATTATTGCCATTTTTGATTTCTCTGTAATTTATCAATCGTGTCATGTATTTGAACAAAATGCCCATGTCCACAGTTTAATGCCTGCATGTTTTTGTTGGTATGTTTTTGGAAGTTTACGCAATGTTAGATTTGTTTTTTTTAAATTTGGCTAGACCAAAACAAAAATAAATAAATAACTGTTCATATTGTAATTGGGATTTCTATTGATTATTGGCAATGCTTTGTTCAGGTTTACATAGTTCAAGTCAACATGAAATCAATATTGACCCTAGGTACTTGTACAAGGTCTTATTGTCTTATTTCAGTACAGTCTGTTAACTTACAGTACAGTCTCTCTCTCTGTCTACAATTTTAGAAAAAGTTGTGTCTGCTCAATTGTGCTCCATCTTGCAAAAAATGATATCTATGAAGAAAATAGGTTTCAGGCCCCATCATAGCACAGAAACTGCACATGTTAAAATTACAAATGATTTGCTTCTTGCATCAGACCAAGGCTGCATCTCATTGGTAGTTTAACTTGACCTTACTGCTGCGTTCGACACTATAGATCATGACATACTCATATATCGATTACAAAACTATACAGGTATTCAAGGGCAGATTTTAGGATGGTTTAGATCAGGGGTGCCCAAACTTGGTCCTGGAGGGTCGGTGTCCTGCAGAGTTTAGCTCCAACCCCAATTAAACACACCTGAACCAACTAATCAAGCTCTTACTAGGCATACTAGAAACTTCCTAGCAGGTGTGTTGAGGCAAGTTGGAGCTAAACTCTGCAGGACACCGGCCCTCCAGGACCGAGTTTGGGCACCCCTGGTTTAGATCCTACCTTTCTGATCGCTATCACTTTGTCTATTTAAACAGGAAATCATCTCAATTAAATCCAGTAAAGTATGGAGTGCCACAAGGATCTGTCCTAGCCCCTCTGTTATTTTCAATATATATGTTGCCTCTTAATAATAATATTATTAATATTCTTATATTATTAAATATTATTAAATTCTAATAATATTATTAGAAAATACGGGATTAATTTCCATTGTTATGCTGATGACACACAACTATATATTTCAACAAGACCAGATGAAACTTCTAAATTATTTAAGCTAACAGAGTGTGTTAAAATGTAAAAGACTGGATGACCAATAATTTTCTCCTATTACATTCGGATAAGACCGAGATATTCATTATATTACTTATTAGACCAAAAAACAGCACACAGAATCTTGTAGATTACAATGTGCATCTAGACGGATGTACTGTTACTTCCTCTAAAGTCAAAAATGTGGGTGTTATATTAGACAGCAACTTGTCTTTTGAAAATCATATTTCCCATGTTACAAAAACAGCATTCTTTCATCTCAGAAACACTGCCAAGTTACGGAACATGCTACCTGTTTCTGATGCAGAAAAGCTAGTTCATGCATTCATGACCTCTAGACTGGACTATTGTAATGCACTGCTAGGTGGTTGTTCTGCATCTTCAATAAACAAGCTACAGGTAGTCCAAAATGCAGAGGCTAGAGTCCTTACCAGGTCAAGAAAATATGATCATATTACCTCAATTTTACATTCTCTGCACTGGCTACCTATTAAGTTCCGTATCAGTTACAAAATAATACTACCGGTACTTACATTTAAGGCCCTAAATAGTTTAGCTCCTGCGTACCTAACTAGTCTTCTATCACACTACAATCCATCCCGCTCCCTAAGGTCACAAAACTCTGGATTATTGGTAGTTCCTAGGATAGCAAAGTATCCTGTCGTAACTAGGAATTACACAAGGTTCAGTCTGGATCCAGCCCTTACAAAGACCTAAGATGACCGAACACCTAAGAGAAGATGATGCCAACCACCCAGAGGACCTCAGATGATGCCAACCCTCAGACAACACACAAAACTACCAAATTTTGCATTACATGACATTAACTAACTGCTTGAATTTTACCGTACATTTCTGCCATATGGACATCAACTTGCGATAGTCATCACTGATAAGCTATTACTAAATATAATGTAGAAAATTTCTGTAAAGCTGCTTTGCAACGATTTGCATCGTGAAAAGCGCTATACAAATAAACCTGAACTGAACTGAATTCTGACATCAATTATATGCCATATGCACTATTAGTTAATTGTAATGAGTGGCAAAATACTTTATGCATTATTTTTATGTTGTTGTTGTTTTGTGCTGAACACACACTTTTCACAATACAATTACTTCCCAAAGGGAAAAACCAAGCCCTGTATCTTTTCCACATTGAATGTCCTATTTGTTCGGAATTGTATCACATTATGGAAATAAAATCAGTTGCAAAACTGTTTTATGTAGACTTTAACAGCTTCTTTTCCCAAACAGGCTTGGTTTAATGTGGTTGACGGTGCACTTTTATTCTTTTTCAACTGCAGCTCCTTCATAATGATTGTTTGCTCCTCTTTTCAGAACTCTCTTCTGCTTTTATATGTTTCTTATTTGTGTCTGGGTAGTTTAATGTGACCTCTACTTTCTGATAATTACACCAACAGCACCCACAAGGACACTGAAACAACAGGATATTGTTTTTCCACCCATTTCCCACTTATTTTGTGTTTATTTTACTTTATTTAACTTCTTTGGAATCTTCTTTTTCTTGTCTCGGTTTTCAGCTCTGTCCTTCAGACACATGAATAATTTTCCTTTTTATCCAGAAAATATGCTAGTTATTTTTACAGTTCAAATGTAGAGGCCAGTTGTGTCCTCGTTAATGGAATTCATTGGTGTAAACATACAATAGAACTTCTGATGCACAGGGACTGAATAGGGGAGACTGTGTTTTCAAACTTTCAAAGTTTTCAAACTTTTTACTTCCATAGCTCACCCAAAAATTGACAATTTGCATAAAATGTCCTCACCCTCAGACCATCCAAGATATAGATGATGTAGATTTGGAGAAATGTAGCATTACATCACTTGCTCACCAATGGATCCTCTGCAGTGAATGGGTGCCGTCAGAATGAGAATCCAAAAAGCTGATAAAAACATCACAATAATCCACGAGTAATCCACATCACTCTAGTCCATCAATTAATGTCCTGTGAAGTGAAAAGCTGTGTGTTTGAAAGAAACACATATGTGATTAAGGTGTTTTAACTTCAAAACATTGCTTCTGGCTAAAATACAAGTCCTCAACCTATAAAAAGTTGTCTCTTCTCAACAAGGAGAGACATATGCACACATCAAGCGCAATTTACTAAAACAGTCCAAAACAGTTCAAAACAAATATATTTGTGGATTTTAATGTAAGAGTACAACAGGGATTGGGAAGTGTTATGTATTATGGATTTTTTTGGCCAGAAGTGTATGTTAAAATTTACAGCAAAACAGTTAACATATCTTAACAGTGCTTACAAACAGGTAAATAACAACGTAAATAATGATTAAATAAAAATGTGTTGTAAAAGTTAAATAAAAACTGTATTGCACTTAAATGTAAGAACAAAAAAAAAAAAACTTCACTCAAATAAAGATTAAATTAATATGTATACCCCCGGTTTCACAGACAAGGCTTAAGCCTAATCCTAGACTAAAATGTAAGTCTGAGCTCTTTCAGCTGAAAGAAACTTGCACTGCCTGATCTAAAAATATATCAGTGCCTTTGTTTTGTCTCAAGATGCACACAAGTAATTTTTTTTTTTTTTCTAAGTACGTTTATAAAAGTTACTTAAATGTCCTAATTGAACTATGGCCTAATCCTGGCTTAGTCTAAGCCCTGTCTGTGAAACCGAGCCATTGTGTTTTAACATTAATTTATATTTAATTTAGTGATTCCTCTGCGTACCACTAGAGGGAGATGTACCACACTTTTAGAACCACTGGATTAGCCTACAGAGTTTAAGAAAAGAGAGCTGAAAAATCTTTAAGGCTGTTGAAATTACTGCAGTTAAAGTGCTGGTTAAAGTAGAAGATAGCCTTTATAAAGGCTGTTGAGTTGAAAAGCTACTGTTGAAAAGCTGCGAGATTGACTGGCAAAAAACTTGACATGATTGATTGCCAGTACCGTTTCTAGACATAGGCAAGCGGTTGGATTCAAGTAAATGCTCAAAATCCATTATTTTGGTAACACTTTACAATAATTCACTAACACTTAACATTAATGATGGATTTGTTTCTTACAAACACACAGCTTTTTGCTTCACAAGATGTTGACTGATGGACTGGAGTGGTGTGGATTACTTGTAGATTATTGTAATGTTTCTATCAGCTGTTTGGACTCTCATTCTGACGGCACCCATTCACTGCAGAAGATCCATTGCTGAGCAAATGATGTAATGCTACATTTCTACGAATATGTTGCGATGATGAAACAAACTCATCTAGATCTTGAATGGCCTAAGGGTGAGTAAAAAAAAAAAAAAAAAAAAAAAAATGGGTGAACTATCCTTTTAAGAATATTTTCTAACATGAAACATTAAAATAACACATTTCAGTTCCTATCCTTGGACATATCAAAGAGGGCTATGCTGTCATCTATTATTTATAATTGCATAAAATAAAAGAATTGGTTAAGGGGCTAGAAACTTTTGCAATGCACCGCAACTTTAGACAATGGGGCAAGAGTAATATGGCACCCTCGCTCATTTACCACTGCATTGTTCTAATCCACCAGCATGAAAGTGTGAGATGTAATTTCTATTGCCCTTCAGAGGCCATTACAGCTTCTAACCCAATAAGGTAATTGACTCAGTGTGCTGGGCTTTGGGGAATATGGCTGCATGCAATTTCCTCAACGAGAGTAAAATGACTGGCTGAAATATCAGCACTGCCTGGCTCAATCGAGCCAACCTCTTGAAGCAGATTGTGGCCTTTTAGTGATGCACTCTTACAAAACATCCAATTTAACTGATTGTGCTCAGAATTGGTCCTGCAAGTTACACTGTCTTTGCATTCTCTAAGTGGAAATCAGGTTAAATCCACTTTAGTCTGCTCAAAGTATAGTTTAATTAGTGGTGTTTGGCAAAGAGAGCATCACTGCTGTTGCTCATAGCTAGGATTGGGGAACTGAATAAATTGGGTAATAAATGTTACATTTTGGCTGTGCTACAGATATGAATGATGCTTCAAGAGAAAAGGCATGCCATTACTTTTCTAAGTAATCACATTTAAAATTATCTGCCAGATGAGAAAACAAGTAGAACTGTAAAAAAACCTGCATAAAAGTTGATTGTGTAATAGCCAGTCTATGAGGATTTGTGCAATAATAAGTCTGTGGAAGTGTTTAAGTGTTTATTCTGTAATTAATCTAATCACCAAAACAGATGCAAGTTTTTACAGCCAGTCTTAAATCAGAATGTTTATTCTTATTTTTCTTATGTTTAGTAATAATAATAATAATAATAATAATAATATAGTTCAATTATAATTATTATTCCCAACATATTTGATGTGCTTACATCTACTCTTTGTTTTTATGTTTTCATGGAAATAAGGCATACAATTATTATGTGCAATTTTTGAAATGCTTGTTTATTTGATTGTGTGTTTATTCATTTTCTCATTATTATCAACATATTAAAACATATTAATACATATCAGAACATGATGATACTTGTGACAGAACCAACCTCTTAATGTGTGTGCCATTTATGATACTGATTTTTTTTTTTTTCTATAATTTGTAATATGATTTTTTTTAAGTCGATTATAGGGAGCAATTGACCTTTTAAAGTTGGCCTGGAACATTCTGCTTGTGATGAATTGGGAAAAAAAAAAAAAAAAATCAATAAGTGTTTCCTCCCTTTCTTCCTGAGCTGCAGAAGATATTTGTGTCAATGCTGAGACCATCATTCTCTAAGCAAACAGGCATTGATTGCTGCCAAATCTGTCATTTTAATCTCAGGAGGGCACATTTTGCAAGTCGAAGTTGCAAATAGAAATCAACACGATGTTGCTTAATGACATTTATTGTACGTAATCATGCACGCGCATGCCTGAAATGTTCCTCTAGTCAGAAATTCAAATCTGAAGTCACCAGGAACAGGCAAAGTTAAAACATGATAGTAAATCGACTGCTTGTCAACCTCCTCTGAACACTGAATCGATATCAGTGGTGTGCTCTGTGGCATATCTCATATTAAAATGATAAGAGTCAAAATTTATCCTATCAGCATTTTTTTTTTAAATGCCAGGTCACCTGAAATCTGCATGTGTCAGATGAATATTCTGTGGTCAGGGATGTTGTGTGTGTCTAGTGGGTTGTGATTGATGACTTCAGTTGCATTGAAGAGATCTCACTCCATATTGACAATATGACTTATCAAAGACTGTGATTTAACAGATTGACTGATTATGCTTTAGACATGAGAGCTGACTAACTACTGTGTAACTTCTGTATGGTTTCATACTAAAGTATGAAATCACAGTATAACAAATTATAACTATAAAATTAAAATAATGCACCTTAATTGATAAATTGTTAAAATGATTTTTTTTGTCTCTTTACTGATTTAATGAACCTCAGAGTATGTTTTATGTTTAATAAAATGTTTAATAATAATAATAATTATTATTAGTAGTAGTAGTACTACTACTACTACTGCTACTGCTACTACTGCTTCTGCTACTACTACTGCTCCCAAAAAAAAAAAAAAATGCACTTGCGTTTACTTACTTTTCTTGTTCTATCAAAAATCCAACAAGCATCAAATAATATTTAAATCCATCTAAGAGCATATGGGTCAATATCACTGTAGGGTGCCTTTTGGTGTCCTGTACATAAATAACTAATTTGCCATAATAACTTAAGATAAAAATGACTATGAAAGGGTGTGTTATATTAGTCTAAGTTTTTATTTTCATAACAAAAGCATTACTTGGCTCTTTGGATACATTGTGTAAGAGGATGTGTGTTATTTTGCTATGTTCCATACTCTGCTCATTAAATTTTAATGATAGTAGAATATTGTCAAATCATAAAATTCTAAAAAAAAAAAGAAAATAATAATAATAATAATAATAATAATAATAATATCCTATTAATATTTTGCTAAATAAGAGATTACTCAATGTGAGTGTATTGATCATTTGGTAATAAAAACAATATTTTTATTTAATAAAAAAGAAGAGTTTGTCTATGTCACTTGAATGGTTGTCCACCCTGTCATATTGGGGAATCCACCCCTTTAAGAAAAGGCCATCCGCTTTAGTGACGTCAGGACAAGAGGTTTTTTGTCTCTTCAGTGGCTGGAATTTCAAGGGCTGAGGTGAAATAAGTTGGTGACTCTTCAATTGACAAGCTTTCTTCGTCTGAGTTTGCTTACTTGCTTTGCCAAAGCTTAACATGTCCACCCCGTCGACATAAAATATGCCAGAAGTGATTAGAATGCAGTATTTTCAAAATATGTAAGTTTAAATATACCACATTCTCTTCAACAAACAGACTAAATATTTAGCTAGTCACAGTTTGTTGTAAGCTAGTATGCTAAATGAAGCTCAAAATGTCTACCCTGTCCAGTGCCGCGTTAAAAGAGCTTCTTCCTGCTCTTCTTCAAAGAGACTTCCTCAATTAAATCCTCATTCGTCATGCACGTTACACAAACCACTGGCCTGAGTAAATTTTTCCACTGTGGAATTGTGACTGCACATAGTAATAATTTAGGAGGCGGATATACTGAGGCATAACATTTGAAAGCACAACTGAACGTCTATGAAACGTAAGTCAACAAAGCATTTTTAAACAATGGCACTTAAAAATTTGAATTAAACTTTTGTTTGCAACCATGTAGCCCATGAATGCATTACAATTCACATTTCGAGGGTTGAGAACCAGAAGGGCGTAAGTGACATTTCACCAACTTTACAGGAGAGCCAAAACAAAAATTTTACCATAGTTTGATCTGACT